>OVAU01001295.1:0-15404 GCA_900406315.1 Biscutella laevigata subsp. laevigata
GGATCTCATTACTACAACGATTGCAGTAGTAGTACAACAGAAAAAAAAACCTGTTTATCAAATATTTGGCTCAAGTTCGACACAAATCAAGATTAGAATTAACTGTTTTCACCCGTTTAAATATGTACTTTTTATTATATGTTTATATTGTATTTTATTTATAATTATATGTTATATGTTATGAAATAATTTAAAAGTTTAAAGAAATTTAAATAAATTACATTTTATTTTTAATATTATAATTNATTAATATTTTAATCTTAAGAACCCCTCTACCATTGGATCCCTCTTTTTGTTTAAAATTTCAAAGTCTCTTCATCTGTTTCTTATCATTATTTTTTATTAATCTAATCTTAAGAACCCCTTAGAGCAACTCCAATGCAAAAGATCTTAGATTAAAGTTCTTAACAAAAAATAATATATAAATAATCAAAAACATTAAAATAGTATTAAATGAGATTCTAAACTGTTTGAAAAGTAGAACTCTTTTTTTAGTTTTTACAAAATGTAGACAATTTGTTTATATTAAATGGGTTTAAGAACCCCACTATTAAACACCATTGTAGTTGGTCTTACCATTGCACTTGCTCTTAAGTAATAACTTAGTGAGAGACTCTAAAACCAAATGCAACGCATGAAAAACCAAAGTATCTTATGCTTTTTTATTAATTAAATATTGACTATATTGAAGATACTTATGCAAGTGTATCTTAAATAAACGCTTTTAGAAGGGTGTCTTAAGACAAAAATATAATAAAAAATGTTTAATTATTATTTTAATATCTAAGATACTCAGTTTTATAATCTCACGTTGTTGATGTTTTAATAATCCTACTTTAATCCAAAATAATAATAAAAAATTATTATTTTAATCATAAAAATCTCAAATCTTTTATCGACATGAATGATTGTAGATCTCACTATCACACTATCCAAAATTTGGAAAGAGGTGGCATGAGTTTCTACAGATTATGACATGTACGGTATATGCTACACGGATTGGTATAGACTACAGCCGACGATGTTCGACCACTTTTATTCATGTCACATATAAAAAATTTATCGAAAGAAGTTAAAAACTTTAATTTTTATAAAAGAATATGGTAGCGTTGACCCATATTTGTGGATTTTAGTTTCTAATTAATTAAATCTATAGTTATTGAAAAAAAAATCTGAAATATTTTAAAAGTTAACCAAAATTGACTTTTGGTATATAATTACAATTTGACACACGAAAAATAGTATATAATTACAATTATCACGACTTAGTGATATATTTTTTTGTTTGCCCGAGACAAGTGTGATTCTCACGATTTATTGAGTAAAAGAAATACCAATGAAAACACACAAAAATACGTGTAGGGCCCACAACAACGCTTACAAAAATTCAACGGTTGAGATCTCGGCATCATCATTATCTTTAAGGCTTTCCACTACCCGAAACTTATCCTCAGCCGTTGATTTTTCTCTTGTTCTGTTCTGAAACCCAACCGCCAAAATTTTCTTTTTTAATAATCGTGACAAAAGTCTTATGATCAGAACAAAGACAAAACTTTTGAGAGAGAGAAGCGATGGAGAAGGAGAGAGAGAAGCAAGTGTACTTGGCGAAATTGAATGAACAAGTTGAGAGATACGATGGTAATTTCAAAAGATCTCTGTTTCGAAACTCTGTTCTCTAGATCTCTGTTTCGTTTCTTCTGTCAGAAAAAAATGTACAGATTTTGAAACATAAAATTACATGAATTTGTTTAGTTGAATCGATTTGTTTTGTAAAAGGGTTTGGTTATTGGAATCGTCTAAGTAGTTGGATTTGATCAAGTTATCTATATGCTTCAATTTAGTTCGATTGGATCAAGTTTCTTGTGGTTTTGATTTTGGTTCTTGGATTCATTCACGCAGAGATGGTTGAAGTAATGAAAAAAGTAGCAGCTTATAACGTGGAGCTTACGACTGAAGAGAGGAACTTGTTATCAGTTGGTTACAAGAATGTGATTGGTGCTAGGAGAGCATCGTGGAGGATCCTTTCTTCTATCGAGCAGAAAGAAGAATCGAAAGGAAACGAACAAAACGCGAAGAGGATTAAGGATTACAGAACAAAGGTTGAAGACGAACTCTCCAAGATTTGCTATGACATTTTGGATGTCATTGATAAGCATCTTGTTCCATCTGCAACTTCAGGAGAATCTATTGTTTTCTACTACAAGATGTTGGTCTCATCATGAATTTTGAAATCGAAATAAGAGTGTATATGACACAAACACTCTTTGATATGTTTTTTTTTTTATATGTGTTGATAGGAAAGGAGACTATTTCAGATACTTAGCTGAGTTTGAATCTGGTAAAGATCGTGATGAAGCTGCTGATCAATCACTCAAGGCTTATGAAGTATGTTTTTACTATTTTTCTTTATTTTCATCTCAGTATAAGTTTAAGTCGAGTGTTATTTGGTTCAGATTATTCAGGTTATCAAGTTATTTCGGTTTTATAAAATTTCACTAAAATTAACCATAAATTTTTTGGATTAATTCGTATATCATGTTTATTGTTGGTTATTAAAATATTTTTCAAAATAAATCGAATTTAAAGTTTAATATGATAATTTCAGATATTTTTTTACCAATTTGGATAATTTCGACTTATTTGAATTAAAATTTTGGGATAATTTATTATATTTTTCAAAATATTGCTTTAGTTTTAGCTTTATAAAATTTAAAAACAAAACTCGGTTACACGTCGAACCAAACCACTGATTCCATTTTGGTTTGGTTTGAAATTTTCTATATGGTTTAAAATCTCAGACCGGTTAAAAATATCTCTTGTTTTTTGGTTTACATAGGCTGCAACGAGTAAGGCTAGCTCGGAGTTGGGTCCAACGCATCCAATCAGACTCGGCTTAGCTCTCAACTTCTCAGTCTTTTACTACGAGATCTTGAACTCTCAAGAACGGTACTGACTCATTAAAGAGCAAGTAGCTTTTTGACATTCAAGAACTCTCGAGTTTCTGAAACACTTGTTTTGAAATGTTTTAGGGCATCTCATTTGGCAAAGCAAGCGTTTGATGAAGCAATGTCTGAGCTAGACAGTCTTAATGAAGATTCTTACAAAGACAGTACACTTATCATGCAGCTTCTCAGAGATAACCTCACTTTATGGACCAGTTCTGATCTTGACGAAGAAGGTACTGAGTAATTAAACCAACAGAAATAACACGAGACATAACTTGCAATTTATAACTCTTTTTATTGTTTTTGCAGGTGAACAATCTAATGGCGATAACATACAAGTTGAGGTAAGCAAATCTTGAGAAAATGTTTTACACTTTATTATTTCCTCATCTTTTCAAAGATAGATAATGCTTAAGCCTAAATATTTTTTTCAAATTAGGTACTGTTTTCAACTTTCAATCCAAGTGCATTAAGCTTAGATGTCTTATTATGCATCTACATGAATTTTTTCTTACTAGTTTAATTACTTAAAACAAATATACATCTAAAGGAATATTATAACTTACTTGTATTTTACAATTTTAACATATCATTTAGAAAAATATGGCGCTAATCAATATATAACCCAATGGTTTATTATTATTATTATTATTATTATCTGGTAATATGTTTTAGAGTTATTTTTTCAAAACAAAATTACAACCTTTCTCTAAAACACACAAAAAACACTTCCAAAATTTATTGTGTACCGAATTTTGCTAAAAAATATTTTATTTTAACCTAAACAAAATTTTTTTTTTATCCAAATAACTTTTTACTTGTTGATAAAAAAACCAATTTAGGTATCGAAATAATTATTAATTAGTAATAAAGGTAAATTTGTAAATTAGGTTTTGAAGTGTCAATGGCAGATCTACATGAGGGAAAAGTGGTTCACTTGAACCACCTTAAATCTTGTATGTCATATTTTTGTACTAGTGCAATGATAAATTATTAGAAAAGTGATAAAAACTTGTCTAAAACTTGTTTTTTTAACCATCAATTCATGGTTCAACCCTTACCTTTGATCCTTTTATATTTTAAAACTAATTTTCGAACCACATTAAAAACTATTCTAGATCCCTGAAGTGATGTTTAAAAGAAATGAAGTGTAAATTCAAAATATCATCACATATTAGAGTAATTTTACAAAATTCCTAATGTTTCTTTTGTGTAGAAAATATAAAATTTAATGATTTATTAATTTGTGTGTTTAAAACCTTAAGTATTTTTTATTAAAATTGAAATAGATAGATTTTTTTTTCTTGTTTACATTGTATTGAATGCAAGACTTAACTATGCAGAACTAATCAAGTGGAAAAGTAAGAAGTCAGCAAATGGTTACTTACAAAGCTTCTGTTCTTGTGAAAAAGGTTTTCAATTACTAAACGACTGCTTTTGGACCACTTTCATCTATCATTTGTTACTCTCTCTTTTTTTTTTTTTTTTTTTTGGTTTTTGGTTTTTTTTTTTTTTNTATTGTTGTGACATTGAAATGAAACTTATGTGTCGCCACTTATTTGTCTTTGACATCGAAATCTCTCAACTTTTTCGTTAACCAATTCCTTGTCCTTGTCAAATGGAAAGATAATTCTCTTAATTTGTTACAGTTAGTTTCTCAACGAAATCTTATTTATTTTACTAATATCATCACCAAACCATTCAGTCGCTCTTAGAATATAGTCAAACATAGATTATTCTTAATGAGTATCAATTTCAAAATATGTTATCTCGTTAGAAGGAACTAAGACTTGAATTCTCAACAATATACGCTAATTCATGTGTTTGAATAACAACCATTCATTCTTTTCAAAAATTCTAGCACTTCAACCGCCTTTGTAATTTTTATTGTAACATTTCTTTTAAGAAATTAATTTTCATAACTTATGTTGTCCATCTAAATTAGAATGCATATCATGTCTTAGCATCCATTCAAGTTTGATACAAGGTACCACCAACTCATCATCTTTTGTTGTTTTTAGTTTCTTTAAACCAAACAAAAATGCAAAAAAAATATCATAAAACTAAAATTGTCCAAATTTTACCTCAAGAGACATTGTTTGATCTAATATGTTTGATGAAATCATCAATCATAAAACAACTCTTTAACAGTAAACATTCATCAACATTCTCACCATCTTCAATATATTGTATTTTTATATTTATCAAACACTTTGTTATTTAGAAAATTTTGATTCAATCTCCACATCAATGCAAATATGTGTAGTTTCAACTATTGCTTTCTCAAACTATGTTTCTCTATAATTTTTGAAATGATCAACGAGCCCTTTTAACTGTGAAATAGCAACCTCAAAATTCATATCCTTTGTTTGCAAGGTCTAATCGGTAAGTGCACAGAGCAATCATAATAATACTTAGGAATGGAATCAACAATTATGAAGACTTTTCAAGAGCTAAGCTAGAAAGAAGAAAGCACACAAAGCTTTATATTATATACACTCTCCACCCACTTGTAGTAATCTTCACAGATCAAAGCAGAGGATTTAAGTTGTTTTATACAACATATATCATATGATTCATTTTCCACTTACACAAACCACAAATCAAACCAATCAAATTACACAAAAACCATTGGTGAGAACCGATCAACCAATTTTACACCGGAGGATCCAAAAAAAGAGCAAGTAAAGAACAAAAAAGAATATATCTTTTTCATAATCTTCAGAATCAAACTTACTTATATGGTTTTACTTCCATTTCTAGTTTGTTTCATAAGATGTTATTTAATCACCTTAATCTGACAACGATGCAAGAGATATCATCTTTGCTGTCTCTTCTCAGTGCTTCTGTTGTTAGTTCTTTAGCTGCTTTCAATGGATCTTTGATTCTTCTAGCGATATCAATCGACTCTTGGTTAGACATCACCTAGTACCATTTACATATCAGCTAAACGAATTCCTTAACTTGATTAAGAAAACAATAGTTTTTGTACCTTCCATAGACCGTCACTAGCAAGAACTAGAACATCTGTGTGATCATCTATCGATGAATCTTTAACATCTGGATCTGACCTTAGATGTGTTTTGAGGCTTTTGTCTCCAAAAGCACGTGAAACTGCTAGCTGTCCGTTAACCCGAGGGACATCTCCTGAGAGAAGAAGAAGAAGAAGAAGGTAAGACACATGTCTTTGAAACTGATGTGTTTGGTAATATCAATCTAAAGAGTAACCTGGCATGTTCGATACAAAGCCTCCTTTATCTTCAATGCTCAACCTTTCAGTGTGTGGCTCATGATCTACAGTCATCTGTATCGCTAGACCTCCTTGAGACAGAACCGCCCGGGAATCACCCACATTTGCCACCCATAGAAGCCTTCCATTCATCAGAATAGCAGTTACAGCGGTTGAGCCACCTCGGCCTAAGTCAGAAGAATGTGATAGAATGGCTTGGTCTGTTTTCTCATAGGCAGCAATTAATGATCTGTGAGGATCACTCCAAAACTGCTCCTGAAAACACACACACACATCGGTTTAGAAGAATGTTTTAAAAAGAGGAAGCAAGCAGCTGAAGTGAAGAGACCTCTTTGAGTATATTGGAGAACAAATGCTTCTGTAGATAAGCAGGAACACGTTCACCTAAATGACCATCGTAGATAGCAAACAAACCGATCTCATTATCATCGATTTTGGTGAATTTAGACACATGGTAATCCTCCATTGGATGATTAGCTTTGCCTTTCACTAAGCTATAACCAAATTTGATCTCTCCATCACTGTTTTTCCCTTTACCAGAACTTGTTGACGTCCTCCCAACAGCGAGCTACACACAACACCAAAACAAAGACAAAATTAACTTTACACAAGACACATAGAAGAACATCAAAAGACATTAACACCAAATTTGACCCTTTTAAACATTAGCTTTACCATCAAACAGAAAAAGAATGAATTCAACAAGTCAATGCTATAAGAAGTCGTATCTGCGAAGAAATTGGAAAAAAAAGACCAAAACAGAGGAATGATAAAGAGAACATACATCGTAGTCTGAAGAACCGAAGCAACATAACCTCGACATGAGAAACAGATGTTTGATTTGTAAAAAAAACAAACACCTTTCAAGTTTTCATATAGCACCTGCTCCAAGATTATCCAGAAGCCTGCAAACAATCAAATACCTTGAAACTTTTACATAAATCAAGAAACCCTAATCCTCTCTCTCCCAAATATAAAAAGACAACAAAAAAAGAAATCAGAGTGAAACAACTCAGGAATTACCTCAGAATCGGAGAACCCAGATTCCAAAAACAATAAAGATTGGAAAATTTTGGAGTCTACCAATACGCGGTTTGGAGTAATAACGTGAAGAAAAGGTTATTGACAGTCTGCAAATGTAGCTGCTTCCAAAAGTCTTCGATAAAACCACGGAAAAATTAGTGGAAGACGACGACGAAGTAGACTTACAATTTCTTTTATTATTATATTTTTTGTTTTTGATGTTTTGGATTTTTGGTTTGTTATATATTAATAATTTAATGAAAAAATCATCTCTTTACTTGTATTGGGCTTCGATCGTTGACTATCTCGCCGTCTCTTAAATGCAGAGTCTATGTGGCATTTTGCTCTGTCTTTTTTTTTTTTTTTTTAATTTGGTACCTTTCATATTCTTGTCTGAAAGAAATTAACAATAAGATGAGTTAGTCATGGTTATAAGAACCAATACTAATGGAGCAAAAACAAATGGAAAAGATTTCATCAGATTTGATTAAAAATATCAGTTTAGTTCGGTTAATAACCAATTATAGATTCAAACCGAATGAATTTGAACCAAAATGAAGTAATTTCAATTCAAAGGATCTGAATTCGAACATATTAAACTAAAACCAAATCGAATGTCCAAAATAATTATTCATCATTGGTGTTTTCAAGTCGGTTATTTTTGTATGGTTCAAGTATGCATTAACCGAATCAAAATTGATTTATTTATTGATAATCAGTATCTATCTAAACCGAATATATTGAATCAAAATCAAATTAATTTTGATTTAGATGTTATATGAAAGGGAACCCGTCCATGCGCGGGTATTATTTTATACTAGAGTAAGACCCGTGCAACGGAGGAGGGGAGGTGACGTGTCAAGAGGAGAAATCTCACTTATTTGTAACTTTGTCTCATTATATAAGATATGATTTATTATAGAAAATGATTTAATTAAATGTCAATCAAATATTTTACAATCTATTTTATTTTTTTAATTTGTATGATTATAAGCATCTATTTTGCATATCATTCTTAAATATCTATTTTGTTTTCAACACATCAATCATCTAAAATTATTTTATAACTTCTTATTCTATTAATAAATCATTTTATGATCATAATAACGGCTTAAATATTTTTAGAAATATTTATTTTTTCTTATCTTACATCTATTATCAAATTTAAAATATTATAAGAATTTCTAAATTATTCAATTTCCATTTAAAGTTTATATTTGCATATACAATTCATTTATTATACTATAGTTTTATTTACTTTTCTATTTTTCATATAATTTGTCTATTTTATAATTTTTCATCTATTTGATGTGGTTTGAATTTTATTTTTTAATTATGATTTTAGTTTTTTTTCTTCACTTGTGAATCTTAATCAATATTTTTTCATATTTAAAATTAGAAGGTTTTTTTATCTTATATATTAAAAGTATATTGGTTAATTACTGACACTCTAAAGACGAAAATGAGAAGTTGAATTATCTTAGAATGAGTTAACCAGAGAAGAGTAATCGTTTTTTTTCTAAAGTAAACTAAATTAAATAATTATTTAAGAATAATATGTAAAATCGATTATTATAATCCGAAAAATTAAAATCTTCACTTGTGAATCTTAACCAATATTTTTCATATTTAAAATTAGAATTTTTTTATCTTATATATTAAAAATTATTGGTTAATTACTGACACTCTAAAGACAAAAATGAGAAGTTGAATTATCTTAGAATGAGTTAACTAGAGAAGAGTAATCGTTTTTTTCTAAACTAAACTAAATTAAATAATTATTTAAGAATAATATGTAAAATCGATTATTATAATCCGAAAATAAAAATTTATAAAATAGGTTGTAAAAATATTTGATTGAAATTTAACTAAAATCATCTTATATATAATATATCATATATAAAATAACAACTGTGTATGTGCGGATTTTCTCAGATAACACAAGACAATGGACACTAACAAGTCTTACCTATATATAGAAATTTTATATAAGACCTCATCATAAAAAGTAATAAGCTTAATTCAAATAAACCCTACATACAAATACTAATAAAATATTTCCAATCTTTTTTAACGTACTATCCCTCGTCAAATTTATTAATTCACTTCTTTATTTTACCGTAAATGTCAATATATATATATATGTGAAATTCAGTTTTATAAGAAAAGTTAATTGATAATTAAAAAAGTTGATGTGACAAAATTGGAGAAACTTATGTGTCAAAATGAGAAGAACTTCCCTTCCTCCTTTATATATAAGATACTAAATTCAAGATCGGAAACCAAATATATCAAAGTAAAACCGATAACAAAATATGTAACTTATAAGCTTTCAAAAGCTTTTCTAATATAAATTCACTTGACAAAAAAAAAACGATAACAAAATATGTAAATGCATATATAGTTAAGTTGAGTAGATGATTCATGATTAGATAATTTAATTTGATTTTGTCTAACCAGAATATTTAAGAATTATTCAAATATTTATCCCTCAAAGACCCTACATTTTATTGTGTTTTTTGTTTTTTTTTCATAAA
The DNA here is from genome assembly GCA_900406315.1 of Biscutella laevigata subsp. laevigata. NCBI lineage: Eukaryota > Viridiplantae > Streptophyta > Magnoliopsida > Brassicales > Brassicaceae > Biscutella > Biscutella laevigata. The sequence continues at coordinate 9,756 of OVAU01001295.1, forward strand.
CAACTACTTTTAGTTTACATCTGGAGACTTTTGAATAAATTCTGATAGACTACAGGTATATTTGTCACAATGACTTCATATGCTAAATTAAATAGCTTTGAAAAGTAGACCTTTTCTAGTTTCTAATCTGAAAATGATATTTAAAATATAAAATTATTTGGAAAGAAATTCCAAACTTTTATAGACATCATAATCATAAAGGAGAAAATATAGCAACTTGTGTAGCTGTGGAAAAAAAATTGAAAAGTTTGCCGATGCCAACAAGTCAAAAATATCAGAATTTTTTTAAAATCCAAATCATATAAAGATTCTAAGAATTTCAGATAAAGTTGAATATGTTTATTGTACTTTGCACTAAATAGTTGTATATATTTTATCTATAATTTTATTAAGGGCAATTGTCTTAAGAATATATAATATATAATATATAAAAGATATGCATAATTCTAACAATTATCAATTAATTTTGAGCATATCTATGAATCTAGTATGGCATTTGATTATAGAAGGATATATTATTAAATCTTTAAAAAGATAACAATATTGTTATTCTTGATAGTTTAAGTGTCTATTTTTATAGTTGAGCCTTCTTTATTTGTCTCTCTGTTTTGGGCCCATTTACTCTGTATTGTTCGTTTACGAAGGTGAGTGAGCTGAGTGAGTTTCAGGATGAGTCTGTAACAGAATCATAAGCTCGATTGATCCTGAAGAGTGTGATAGTGCATTCAGATTTCTGGGTTTCCTCTTTCTCTTGTAACGTTCTTGTTTTACTAAGCTAGTGGATTCCGAGGATCGGTCCCGGCGTGAGTAGGTTGCTATCGCAAGATAGTGGAGGCCGAACATGTAAAAGTGCTCGTGTTGTTCTTTCTTGCTTTCTTTGCTAATTCTTCTTTGCGACTGTTACTGAATTCTTGGATTGGTGTTGATCGATTGAGTAGTAGAGGATTTACAACAATTGGTATCAGAGCTTGACTGCTCTCAATTGATTCATATTTTCTGGAAAAGATTCGATGTTGCAAGCGTAGGTGGAGGTTGATGAGTTCAATGGAACTGGAGATTATATGCTGTGGAAAGAAAGGATCATCGCTCACATGGAGATGATCGGAATCGCTGATGTTCTTGATGAAGAATCAGGAAAAGTTAAAGGCGACGAAAGTGACGAAGACAATGTTGTAAAGAAGGCTCTTCTTGAGAAACAGAGAAAAGCGAGAGGTACGATTGTTCTAAGCGTTACAGATAATATCCTTAGGAAAATAGTCAAACAGAAGACTGCTATAGAGATGTTTAAGATTCTGGATAACTTGTTCATGGCAAACACCCTTACGAGTAGAATCTATCTAAAGGAAAGGTTACATGGTTTCAAGATATATGAAGGAACATCGATTGAAAAAGGAGTAGATGAGTTTCTTAAGATAGTGGCAGATTTGGAAAATGTGGACTGTGAAGTTAAGGATGAAGATCAAGCTGTGATGTTATTGATGAAACTTCCTAAGCAATTCGATGGCATGAAAGACAGTCTTAGATATAGCAAGACTAGTCTAACCTTGGAAAATGTTCTTACGGCGATTCAGTCCACACAGATTGAGATGAGTTTTGATACTAAGCACTCGAAAGATACTGGTGATGCGCTGTTTGTCAAAGACAAGTCAACATCTAAGGGAAAACAAAAGTGGAAGAATCAATCTCAGGACAAGTCCTCTGGGAATAAAGCTAAGGTGAAGACTAAGAAACATTACTGGTCTTGCGGAGAACAAGGTCACTTCAAGATGCAGTATCCTAATCGTGGAAGCTCTTACAAGAAGGATCGTCATCAAGGAGAATCCTCTCTGGTAAATGACAAGGAAGTTCAGATCGATGTCTTGTGTGTAGAAGAAGTCATGAGTGTTTCAAATGAAGATATGGAATCATCTTGGATCATTGACTCAGGGTGCTCTTATGACATGACTTGGAGACGTGACCAGTTTATTGATTTAGATGAGTCGGTTGTTGGAGCAGTTAGGATGGCTAATGATACTACTTCAGAGGTTAAGGGAATTGGTTCAGTCAAGATCTTTAACAGGGATGGTTCAGAGGTTATCTTAACAAATGTAAGGTTCATTCCGCAAGTCAGAAAGAATCTTATATCTCCGGGGACTCTGGAATCTGTGGGATGCTCATACAACTCCAGTAATGGTCAGTTAAACATTGAGATGAATGGAAGAATTCTTCTGCAAGGGTCTCGACAAGGCACTCTATACTTCCTAAATGAAGATGAAACTCGATCAAGTATTATACATGCAGTTAACAAAGTAACAGGTGATGATACACATCTGTGGCACTGCAGGCTTGGCCATATGAGTCAACAAGGTTTAGATGTTCTTAAGCGAGAAGGTCTATTAGATGGCAAGAAGGTCTCATGGCTAAGCTTCTGTGAAGAATGTGTTTACGGCAAATCTCACAGACTAAAGTTTACACCTGGAAAACATACTTCAAAGTATCCTTTGGATTATATTCACACAAATTTATGGGGCTCTACTTATGTTCCTAAATCTTTAGGAAACTGCCAATATTTTCTTAGTATAATTGATGATTATAGTAGGAAAGTATGGATTTGTTTTCTATGCAGCAAAGATGAGGCTTTTCATAAGTTCAATGAATGGAGAATCATGATTGAAAACTAAACAGGAAGAAAGATCAAGAAACTAAGGTCTGATAATGGTCTTGAATTTGGTAATAACTCGTTTGATGAAATGTGTAGGGAAAACGGTATAATCAGACACAAGACTGTAGCATATACTCCTCAACAGAACGGAATGGCGGAGCGCATGAATAGAACAATCATGGATAAAGTTTGTTGTATCCTAAGTGAGTCTGGGTTACCTAAGACCTATTGGGTAGAGGCCGCTTCCACAACAGCTCACCTGATAAATAAATCTCCCTCGACTGTTGTAAGTTTTAAAATACCTGATGAGATCTGGCATGGTTCAAAGCCTGATTATCAATACCTTAGAAGATTTGACTGCATTTGTTATGTTCATTTTGATGATAGAAAGTTGAATCCTAGAGCTAAGAAGGGAATTTTTCTTGGTTATCCTGCTGGGGTTAAAGGGTACAAAATCTGGCTTATAGATGATGAGAAATGTGTGCTAAGTAGAAATATTGTGTTTAAAGAGCCTATGCTGTTTAAGGATGACCAACATGTATCTAAACAAAGCAAAGGGATTCTGAGTTATGATCTAAGCAGCTCACCATTTCTCAGTTCTACATCAGAGGACCCTGAAAATATCAGTTTAGAGGATGAAGATGTGGATTAACCCTCTGAAGGAAACAATGAAACTGCTGCTCCAAGAAGTCACATAATAGCTCGAGATAGACCACGTAGAGAGATTCGTCTACCAGCGAGATACTCCTCAAATCTCTACGTTGATCATGCAATGCTCACCATTGACGGAAATTTGATTGAACCAAACAGATATCATGAAGCCACTCTCGACAAAGATTGGGAAAAGTGGAAAGATAGGATGAAAGAAGAAATAGTCTCACTGGATAAGAACAACACATGGGTTCTGGTTAAGAGACCAAACGATCAAAAGGTCATTGGGAGTCGATGGATATTTAGAAGGAAAGAAGGCATACATGAGGTGGAGAAACCACGGTTTAAAGCAAGACTGGTTGCCAAGGGTTACTCTCAGACTGAAGGCATCGATTACAACGAAATATTTGCTCCAGTTGCAGAGCATGTTACAATTAGAATGCTCTTGGCAATTGTGGCACATGAAGACCTTGAACTGGAACAATTGGACGTGAAGACCGCGTTCCTTCATGGAGACATAAATGAAACCATCTATATGAGTCAACCTGAAGGGTTCTTATCAAAGGGAAAAGAATACTGGGTCTGCTTACTCAAGAAGTCCTTGTATGGACTCAAACAATTAAAGTCCAAGACAGTGGAATCAAAAGTTCAACCAGTTTATGATAGAAATTCACTTCACCAGAAGTGATTATGATTCATGTATGTATGTAAAGAAGCTGGCAAGAAGCTTCCTTCACAGAAAGCTACATGGTTAAGAGGCTCGACAAAGGAGCTTGGTTTTGGTCAGTCTCGGGTGGAGATTCACTATGATTTGCAAAGCGCCATTGCTCTCTCTAAGAATAGTGTTTTCCACGAGAGAACCAAATATATAGCGGTGAAGCGGTGAAGTATCACTATATGAGGGATCAGACTGAAGCAGGAGTGGTGGATGTCATCAAAATTTCCACTGTTTACAACCCGGCTGATATTTTAACCAAAGTACTTCAGGTTAACAAGGTTTCTAAAGCACTGAAGTTACTCAATGTCTGTTCTGAGTAGTGTGTTTTTTCCGGGGCCGTGATGGAAGCTAGCTTGGTGGGTAGGTGTGTTTTCAATGGTGCTTGAGGTGTGTGCTCGACTGTTCTGTTTTGCCACTTTGGCTATTAGGTGGAGTTTTGTTATTCTTAATAGTCTAAGTGTCTGTTTTTATAGTTGGCCTTCTTTATTTGTCTCTCTGTTTTGGGCCCATTTACTCTGTCTTGTTCGTTTACGAAGGTGAGTGAGCTGAGTGAGTTTCATGATGAGTTTGTAACAGAATCATCGAGCTGGTCCTATGTTATAAAGGTGAAGCTCGATTGATCCTGAAGAGTGTGAGAGTGCATTAAGATTTCTGGGTTTCCTCTTTCTCTTGTAACGTTCTTGTTTTACTAAGCTAGTGGATTTCAGGGATCGGTCCCGGCGTGAGTAGGCTGCTATCGCAAGATAGTGGAGGCCGAACACGTAAAAGTGCTCGTGTTGTTCTTTCTTGCTTTCTTCTCTAATTCTTCTTCGTGATTCTTCTTTGCGACTGTTATTGAGTTCTTGGATTGGTGTTCATCGATTGAGTAGTAGAGGATTTACAACAAATATAGTAAAATCTGTTAGTTTACTATTATTTCAATTGTTTTATGTTGAAAACCTTTAAGAAGATTTATAAATTGTTAAGTATTTAGAAGAGAAATAAAGCTAAAAGATAAAATGAAAAATTAGTTTTAGTAGATTTTCATGTTCTAGCTAAGATATCAAGTCATATATCTAGATCAGATCAAATTTAGATCCCCGTTTTAGATTTGTACTAAGCATTCAAGTGTTTTATTTTATAGTAGTTATCTAACTTATTTGTAAGAGCATGTACAATGTTAGTTCTTAAATTGGAGTTCTTATCTAATAAAATAATAATAAAACAATTTTTTATTATTTTTTCTTTTTAAGAATCCCTAAAAAACAATTCTAATATAAGAAACTTAAGATAAAGTTTATTAATAAAAAAAGTTAAGAACTACTAACATTTTAGCATTGTACCTACTTCAAGCCGTTCGACAAGTTAAACCTGAAACTCGAGTGACTGATGGCTGCAACTATCGTAGTACATAGTGTACTCATTACTTTAGAGTACTAATTGTTGCTTTAAAATCTATCATTTTCAATTCTTAGATTGCGATTGATTTAAAAGAAATCGTGTTTACAAAATCACGAATTTTTAAAACATTTGTAAATCAAATTTTACCACCAAAATAGAGATTGAAAGTAAACTAAAACCTGAACTTTAAAATCTAATTAAAACTCCGAACTTTGCAAATCATATATATTAATTGAGAAGACACCTAGCCAAGGTGTCA
>OVAU01001296.1:0-15138 GCA_900406315.1 Biscutella laevigata subsp. laevigata
GCATGACTCCTGAACCGTAATATAAGCTCAAAGAGGACGAAGAGTGAATCGCGGATGGTCTGCGATTTTTCACCAAGAAGGGATTTTCCAACAATGGAATTCAGGTATTTCTCATGTGCTGCCAATAGATCATCGAGGTCTTTAGCAGCTTCCATTTCTTTTGAGAAATTAGACCACGACTCCTCCAATACCTCAAACATGATGTAGTACTGAAAGTTAGTAACAAAATGGTTCATTTCATTCCACAGAACCTGGCACCGCCTCAGAGCTGAGAGCAGTTGCAACTTCACTGGATTTTGGAGCTTAACGAATGAATTAGAAGTGATGCAATTTGGTTTCATGGTCTTCCATAATCCGATAAGAGCATGTTCTACCCTTTTCAACTTCCACAGGAAATTGAACACTCTCAAGTATTTGGACAAAACAGACTCGGTAAACACGGTGTCTAATGGAACCCTTGCCTCATATTCCAATGAGAATACATCCCAGCCTCTGTCTCCACTGCCATGAGGCATCATCTTCACCCTCAATCTGTCTAGCATGTCACGGTCGTCATACTGAGCATTAGATGCTCGTATGGCAGCTTCAAGAAACCCAGCAAGCTCAAATGAACTAGTATTATTGGCTGGCTCGGAAAGCTTAGGTCCTACAGTATCCATCAAATATTGGACAAAATCACCTTGACCAAGTAGTAAATAGCGCTTAATCAAAAGACAATGCTCCTTAAATTTATATCTCTTATATAGAACATCCAACAGATGCTTGTCGATTCTCTTTGCTGCCTCGGTAACCAGATGTTCAAGTGCATCTGTCTCACCATACCCGAGACCTCCTCGCCTAGTCGAGGTCCCAGAAGCAGCAGCTGCTTCTGAAGCTGCATTAGCCCACCCGTGATCATCACAGCAAACACGAAGAAAGTTTATAGATTTCCCCGTTCTCAGAATTCTCTGAGCTAGACTCGGTGTAATAAAAGACGGAAGCATCCCTGGGTAGAGCTTATAACCTTCTCTCCAAAGTGAATCGACTTTAACAGGTTGACCTAAAATAAAGAATTCACCAAAAGTATCTTCTAGCTCCCCTTCTAGAACCCAACTTCTCACCATTTCAAATAAAGGGGAACACACACATCGAAGCAAATTCATCATAAACTCATGAACAAGCGGATCACCGTGCTGTGCGTGCAAATGGATAGCCCCAGCCATTGCCCCACCTCTCAAAACCTTACACTTATCCACCAAAACCGCCATCAGTCTCATTTTCACCATGGGCTCTGCGAACCATACCGACAATCTCCTCAAGGAAAGGTAATTGCCTGAGCTAGCTGATTCAGAAACCAAAGGAATAGGATTCATGGCCTGCGCTTCGAGCACAGCCAATAACTTATAATAATCAGATAGCTCATCTTGCAATGCCGCACAAAACGCTTGGCCAACAGTTCCCACATCTTCAGCTAACCGATCCACACTCTCAGTTAAAAAACTCTTAACCTTACGAAACAACCAGCCAAGCTCCGAGAGCATACGAACCATAATCCTAGTAGCTCGAGGCACCTTAACAGAATCCAAAACCGCATAGCCATCTATTCCGCTGTTGAATTTAACATACTTCCCATCAATTCCTTGGCAAACGTACAAAACATCCCTCACCAGAACCTCCTCCGTCACTTCATTCTCTTCCTTAACCAAATTGGCATACTCTCTAAACGCAATATCGCGCAAATTTTCAGGGTCTCTACTAACCAATAAAACCCCATTACTCCAATCCTTCTTCTTAGCCTCCCTGCCTCCCAGAACCACGTTACCTAACGATGACGTGGCATCACCAATCCCCAAATTGGGTAACAGAACGGAGGAATCGAGACCGTTTAAAGCGGATTTACGATCATCAGAAACAATTTTAAGCAAGTAAAGGAGAGCCCATTTATTGTTGACACTACCGGGACCAGTCTTGGAGGCGAACTTAGTGTAGAGATCGGCAAAAGCGAGTGCGTCGGATGACTTACCCTGAGTGGCGAGGCGGCGCTTGAGGGACTCGGCGATAGCAGTGGCATCGGGGAGGACGGAGGGAGTGAGGCGGCTGGAGAGGATGCGGAAAGCGTAGTGAAGGGTTTTGAGGAAGGATGGAGAATTGGAATCGAGATTAGGGGTTTGAGGGTTTTGGGTAAGAAGACGAAGAACAAGCTCTTGCACTAGATCTGCAGCTTTCTGCTGATCGTCGTCCTCCATTAACCTTTTGCTTTTCTTGAGATTTTCAACTTTTTGATTTTTTGTTTTTGTTTCTCTGATTTATCGAATTTGTATATTTGAATCGAAAGATTTGCAGAGTGGACGAGTGAGTGTAGAGTTGGTTTCTGTCTCATTTATCCTCGGCGGGCAAATTAAAATGTTGAAATCCAAAATATATATTGGAAAAAACATTATCCAANACATTATCCAAAATAAGTTTTATTTAATTTTTTTTTGTCAAAAAATTTTATTTAATAAAAGTAACAAAAGCGACCTTACCAATTTTTGGTTTCTGTTTCATAATTGAATTCATAATGTAATTTTATTAGTACTCTCGTTTAACGATAAACTAGAATTGAGCATGCATCATGTGCTGATATTTATTTTGAAATTAATACAAACATATTGACAAAAAAAAATTAATGTTAACATAGTGTTTGAAATTAATGTGAATATATTGAATAAGATATAAGTAGTTAACATATTAATTGATATTAGTTTAAAAATGAAAAGTTTTAGTTAGGATTTATAAACTTAATTTGCGGGGTTGAGAAAAAATTTGATTAAAGAAAAAATTATTTTTATATTAATATTAATTTAATTTAAAATCATCGTAAATATATAAATTTATAATAAACTTATAGAATTTAATGGTTATGATATTTTATGTTATTAGATTTCATAATTCTATGGAGATTATTATAGAAGATGAATATTTTTTATCCTTATATTTTTTATTGGTATTTTTATTTAAAATAATTTTATTGATGAAATTTATAATGCAATAAATTTTAGATTTTTAAATGTTTTTTGATTTAATCTAGATAAATCCAACTTATTAATAATAATGTTAATTAACTAAAGATTTATATTTTTAATTTTTATTAATGTTTTTTATTTGAAAATAAATTTGTTAGAAAGTAATTAGATAAATTCAACATATTTTTATTAATATTTTTAATTAATATCTTAATCACTTAGTTAGAGATATTTTAGTTTACATTTAAAATTTATTATACTATTACCCATAAAATAAATATGGACGAAAATTAATTGATTATTTAATTAAATATTTTTATTTAATGCCTTAGTTAGTTGGTTAGAGATAATTGATTTAAATCATTATAGAAAATAGTCCACTATTATTTTTTTAAGTAGATAAACCTTTTTTTAATAGAATAGATATTGTTGTAAGAAGTTCAATTTATAAAGACTCTCTTATTGTATTGTTAATACATTTTTTGTATTAAAAGCTCCATTTTTATATTTATTATATCAATTTATAAATACAAATAGTATTTTACAAAGATGATTTTATCATTTTTCATAAATAAAATAAAATAAAATAAATATTAGTTCATCTTTTTCCATTGAAAACTAGAATAACCAAAAAATTAACTCAACTTTAAATGGTAACTAATATGAAAAATAAGGATAATTATGGTAACTATTTTTGAAATCTTCTATTATTCAATATATTGCTATATATAGTTAATATATACATCAAAATTTCAATGAATTAAATTAAATATTTAAATGATAAGACATGGAGAACTAAGTTTTATAAGTATATTAAATGTATGTAGTTTCTTTTAGGTGAAACAAATATTATTTGTCTTTATTTCATTTTCTCCTAATTATTAATTACAATGTATATGCGTAAATTTTGTAATCTATTGAAAAAGAATTTAATATGAGGAGAGAATTTGCATCTCATCTTCTCACAACTTATCCGTGAAAAGGTACGTATTGTCTCTTTCTCTCTCTCTACTGCAACTTAATGATGTTATTGTGATTACAATCTAAGATACTAATCGAAATTAACAAATGAAATGTGAGATTAAGGTTGTTAGTTATTAAGGATTAAGTTCATAATCGCTTCAAAGGCAAGCTAGTTTCTGTAAAGTAATCTCTCTTTACAAAAGCAATCAATAAACTAATTTTGATTATTGATTACTGACGATACTGCTTTTTTTTCCCCCTTAAGTTCTGATTCTCTCTCTCTCTCTTTCTCTGCATGCGATTCGGCTTTTAGCGGCGAGGCTGTACTGAGGTACCCACTTGCTGTTATTTTCGTCGCTTCTATTGGAGTTTTTTGAAATGCCGTTTGTTTCCCTGAGAAAGCCTCCGTAAATTTGTTTCGACCTAACTCACACTTTTTTTGTGTCCAAGTGTTCTAAGCTCTTTGCAGTAAATTCTTATTCGTTCTTCCGTCTTCCTGCATTTGTGTAATTCTCTGATTTGCTTTCCAATTAATTGCCATCAATTGTCTTCCTGATTGTTCTCGTTAGGGAATAAATCAGAACTCTGAAAGCTCTTGTGTTTATGCTTTGTGGTGTCGTGGGAAGCTAAGAGATATTAATTAATCCTCCTGTAAACCTTCTATTTCAATGCTTTCGTTTAACTGACTTTTCTTGTAGAATATCATCTGTTCGATTGAATACAATGTGGTTAAGTTTTCATATAATTTTGAGCTGCGGCTTAAATTTTAGTAGGATTCTGAGTTTTAGCTTAGTCGAGCATTAATACTGTTCACACGATTTCAGTTTGTACATGTGCATATCTTTAGGAAGATTACCGCTTCTTTTTTTTTATTGATAAGAAGTATATACTTGCTTCATTTTTTCAGTGTCAGGAAGTTCGGATTTGGTTTCTGATGGCATTTAGACAAGTATCTAAGTCTAGATATGCTGGGTCTAGCAAGTTAGGAGCTGCTGAGTCCCCTGCATCTTCCACAACCTCGTCCTCAAAATTTTTTGCAGAGACCTCTGTGGATAGCCATAGCTCCCCTACTTCTTCATCTGCTCGAAGCAAGCCTCAAGTACATAGTACAGGAAGGGTACCGCATCCACATCATGCTTTGCAGTCCAAAGAAAATGTTACTGTGACAGTTCGTTTTCGTCCACTCAGGTGAATGGTGGTTCACTGTATAGGATTTAAACACTGGGTTGATGTTGTTCTCTGAATTTGACATTGGTTTATGGTTTACTCAGTCCAAGGGAAATTCGCAAAGGAGAGGAGATTGCATGGTATGCAGATGGGGAGACAATTGTTCGGAACGAGCATAATCAATCAATAGCTTATGCCTATGGTTAGTCTTAAAAGTTTGAATAGTGTCAAGAGTTCCTGTAAGCATCGTAAATGTTGTACGTAGAGCACTGCGTCACTCATGAATACCAAATGAGGTATAAAAGCAATTTTGATAGTTTGAAGTTTCCTGCATCATGAATGAAGGCCTAAGTTAAACTAGATGTCAAATTGTGATCTGTCATATTTGATGGGTTGTACTTTCTTGCAGATCGCGTTTTTGGGCCGACAACGACAACACGCCAAGTCTATGATGTTGCTGCTCAGCATGTCGTTAATGGTGCTATGGAGGGGGTTAATGGTAGAGTAAACACTCTCGTTTTTTTTTCTGTTGGAATGAGAGAGTTACCACTTTTAAATGTGTAGTGCTTGTTCTAGTCTCAGTTTGAGCTGGACTGTTTAGCCAGTTGATTTTAAGAAGTGACTTTGAATGTTAATCCAACCACAGGGACCATTTTTGCATACGGAGTGACAAGCAGTGGAAAAACTCACACTATGCATGTAAGATTCACTCATAATATTTCTTGTTTGCCATCTTCTTATAACAAGTTAGCTATTAGGTCGCTACCATGTACAATATGCTTCTCTTTCAGTGAGCCATTTACGTCTTCTTTGTTTTCGGCTAAATCACTGAGCCGCACTCAAAACCATGATCATGACATGCAGAAATCCTTGTACATGATAGACAAAATGAATAGTTCAGGAGCAAAGTTGATCTTCCATAGCAGCCATAACGGTTGGCAATGGAACTCGATCTTTAGATCCTAAAATGTTTTATTTTTATATTGGATATTTGATTAGTATCCTAGCTAGGGTTGCTCTGTTGACCTTATAAAGCCTTTATTTTACCTCATGAAGACAGTTTTTTTTTGTTCAAATGTTAGGGGGACCAAAGATCTCCTGGTATCATACCATTAGCCGTGAAAGATGCTTTCAGCATTATACAAGAGGTACTTCTTACGATGTCATTTATTACTCGAATTCCCTGCCCAAGTGCTAGATACGTCACACATTTTTTCTTGCAGACACCAAGGCGAGAATTTCTTCTACGTGTTTCCTACTTGGAAATTTATAACGAGGTTGTCAATGATTTACTGAACCCAGCAGGACAAAATTTGAGGATCAGAGAAGATGAGCAGGTACGTGTTTCAGTTTTGGATCTGCTTATTACGTTTTTTTTTGGGGTAACATGTATACTGCTCATCACAGAATCCCAAAACCTTGCCCACCATATTTCTTTTAATTAGAGGAGACATCTTATCTTGACAAGATGCTTGAAAGTACTTATTTCATTTACTTATAAAATGAAATTCCCTGGTATCCTGCAAATAAAATGTCAGAAGTGGCCCGATAATCAGGATTTGAATGTTCTGGTCACATTTCTTATTCAAGTATACTAGATTTGATGTTGCCCCTGTGAACTGTTTGGCCTAAGAAATTTAGAAGAAATCTGACTACTTATATTTCTTTGAGTGTCTTTCCCTCTAAGATTCTGCACTGGACCTCTATTATTTGTCGATTATAGGGAACCTTCATTGAAGGGATTAAAGAAGAAGTTGTGCTATCCCCTGCTCATGCTCTTTCACTTATAGCAGCTGGAGAAGGTTTGCGCTGCCATGTTTTTCTTTATTTGAAAATGCTTATTCTAGAACCTAACGATTGCAGCAGAGACCAGTTGTTGTAATTTTTCATACGATATCTTCATCAGAAAGTGTTTTCCTCAACTAGGAGGGAGTTATTTTTATGTGAAATGATATAGGAATTCTAAAGACTAGTTTTCTCTTTCTCGATTCTAGTAGTTTGCATTCATTCTTAATTCGTGAATCTAGTACTTTTTCTCGTTCTTTATGCTTATCATGCACATCATCTTCATAAAATTTCCGTTTGATGACAGAGCACCGACATATAGGATCCACAAGTTTTAATTTGCTTAGCAGCCGGAGCCATACAATGTTTACCCTGGTGTGTTTATTTCTCTCTTTCAAAGCATGGAGATACTTAATTCTTTGTGCAGTTGCTATATTTTGGCATTTCCCTTATGCAAAAGCAACTGTGAAAGCTATACCGTAATAGTAATGTTAAATATATTGGCTATACAGTTGGTGTTTCTTTTCATATTTACTTGCAAAGCTATACCGTTTCTGAAAGATGATACAACTGGTTTTGCAGACTATAGAAAGTAGTCCATTTGGTGACAATAATGAAGATCGAGCTGTACATCTCTCGCAGCTGGTACATAGCTTTTTTCTTATCCTGTGATTTTATGCTCGGTTATAGCTTACTCTTTCTTTACTTTATCTTCATATTAAACTGTTTATTATTGCATACTCTGAACACTTAAAGGTGAATAACTGATTAACTGGCCCTAATTTCCCTTATATCTGCAGAACCTCATTGACCTGGCAGGTTCCGAGAGCTCAAAGGCTGGAACCAGTGGGTTAAGGCGCAAGGAAGGGTCTTATATAAATAAAAGTTTACTGACTTTAGGGACTGTGAGTTCATGGTTATCACTATTTTCCCCAAGCAACAATAGTTTCTCGAATTTCAGTTGAATTAAGAACTTCTTTGATATTTTCCTTTGAAATAGATTTTTCCTCTATTTCATCCAAAAACATTGGTTCGCTTTTGCTTCCAGTCATCATGTTAAGTAATTTCCCACACGCTGAAGTCATATGTTATTGTGTAATTTTGTAGGTAATATCAAAGCTTACAGATAAGAAAGCTAGTCACGTTCCATATAGGGACTCTAAATTAACCAGGCTGCTTCAGTCCTCATTGAGTGGTCATGGACGTGTATCTGTAAGTGTTGTCAGCGATCTGCTTAAGCTTGTTTTTGCAATATATGCCACGCCAACATGACCATCGGCAGCAGAAACAAATTCTTTGATCCACTTAACTGATTTATTATTCCATCTGGATATGGTAGCTCATATGTACAGTGACTCCTGCTTCAAGCAGCTCTGAAGAAACACACAACACATTGAAGTTTGCCCATCGTGCAAAACATATAGAGATTCAAGCCGCACGTAACAAGGTCTAAGTTACATCTATTATTTCGGCTCAGTGCATCTCTGTACTGAAGGTTCTTTTTTTATTTCTAACCCTATAAAATTACAGATAATTGATGAGAAATCATTAATCAAGAAGTACCAACATGAGATTCGCCAACTCAAGGAGGAGTTGGAAGAGCTCAAACAAGGAATTAAACCAATTTGTCAGTTAAAGGATACTAATGAAGATGATATTGTTCTTCTGAAGCAGAAAGTATGTTTTTCTGTCATTGATCATTCTGTTGCAACAGACTGGTGATCCTTTACTGTTTGCGCTTCAGTTTTGGAGACCTAAAATCTGTTTTGCATACTTTTCTTTTCATGTGATTATAAAAGTTAGAAGAAGAGGAAGATGCTAAAGCAGCTCTCTTGAGTCGAATCCAGCGGCTGACAAAATTAATTCTCGTATCTACTAAAACTCCACAAACATCGCGGTTTTCTTATCGGGTTGATCCTCGGAGGAGACACTCATTTGGTGAAGAAGAGGTAGACGATTTGTTTTAACATGAACCATTTGCACATCCTTCAATTTCCCATTATCACGTCTGCAGATTACTTTTTGTTTTGGCTGAACTTAGTTGATAATGCATGGCCAGCTTGCTTACTTACCATACAAGAGGCGGGGGTTGACGGATGATGAGAACGTTGAATTCTATGTTTCTCCTGAAGAGAATCATGAGATTATAGATGATGTGTTTAGAGAACATAAGAAGACCAGGAAGCATGGACTGCTGAATTGGTTGAAACATAAGGTACACATATGATTCTAAAATATATATTTAGGGTTTTGACAAAATTTTACTGTTGGCTGTTCCCTCAACATCATAAGTTCATACTATAGTTCGTACTGTTGGTAGCAGTGTCCTGCACCTCATACATCTTGCTCTCTATGTGCTTAAAAAAAATAATGCTCCTCAGTCCTGCTGTGCATGGGATATCACCCTCAGCCTTTCCCTCTTAGTTTGATTTTCTTCTTTCTTCTTTTCCGGTGGTGCCTCTCTCACCACCTTTATGACTGTTTTACTCTCAGAAAAAAGACAACAGTCTGGGTGTGGTCAAGTCCAACAGTACACCATCAACTCCCCAAGGAGAAGGCGGTAAATTTCAAACCGAAGCAAGACTTTCAGCAGACTCATCTTTGGTGGATCAAGTCTTGGAGCATAGGGAAGATAAAGAAGCTCACGTAGACACTTCCCATGAGATAGAAACACCTGAGGTGCATTAATATTTTCTAACAGCTGATAACCTTGTTTCAATTCCAGTACATGGTTTTTTGAGCTTTCTTTAGGAAAAATGATGCACGATTTTTAAGGTATTGTGTACTTGTTCGCAGACTAGAAGAAAAGTGACCGAAGCTTTGGAAATACTGAGGGAACAGCAAAAGATTTTATCTGAAGAGATGGCGCTACAATCAAGTTCTCTTAAACGGTTGTCAAAAGAGGCTGCCAAAGCTCCTCAAAATGAAGAAATTAAAGTAATCTCTGCATTATGTTCATCATCTTTATTACCGATCAAATCTTGCACATATTTACCTTCCTGTTTCTCTTTGGATTTATGCAGGTGGAGATTAGAAACCTCAGTGACGACATCATGGCAAAAAATGACCAAATTGCCAAGTTGGGGAAAGAAATTTTGGATTTTGTTATGGCATCACATGATGCATTGGATAAATCTGATATCGTGCAGGTGAGATTATCCTTTTCAAACATCAAAGAGCGGCCTTTGCTTTGTTCTTGCATTTATTGATGATGTTGGATTTTCTCTCAAGTGATTCTTCCTTTATCTTCAGGCAGTTGCTGAAATGAGGACTCAGCTAAATGAGAAATGGTTTGAACTTGAGGTGCTGAAACTCTCTTATGGTTACAAAATACTTCTTCATGATTGATATTGCACCTATATAAAAAACACAAATCTGTTTTGTGGGTCAGACGACAAGGACCCTTTCTCAATGAAGCACATTCACTCGCTTTTCATATAATTTACAGGTTAAAGCTGCAGATAATCACATCATTCAGGAACAACTCAACCAAAAGGTTCAGATAANATCTGTTTTGTGGGTCAGACGACAAGGACCATTTCTCAATGAAGCACATTCACTCGCTTTTCATATAATTTACAGGTTAAAGCTGCAGATTATCACATCATTCAGGAACAACTCAACCAAAAGGTTCAGATAATATCTCGTTTCTCTCCCCAATTCCTGTGTAATTAGAAGCTAGTGTGCGGACATGTCACAGAAATCTGTTACTGGTCATTTTTTTCTGCAGACAAGTTTATGTGAAGCGTTGCAAAAAGAAGTTGCAAACCTAAAGCAGCAACTCTCAGACGCTTTGGAACTAGGAGATATCAGCTCAGTCACAAGTCACATGCAACAATCTTCTGAAACCCCAAACAAAGATAAGGAAAAAGTCATAGAAGCACAGGTGGAGTTTCTATATAATTTACAACATAACCATGATCTTCCTCGTATCTTGTAGTTGATATAAGAAAATCTGAACACTTCACTAACTGACCGAGACATGACCAGGCATATGAGATTGAAGAGCTTAAACTGAAAGCTGAAGAACTAAGTGACTTGAAGGAACAACTAGAACTCCAAAACAAGAGACTGGCTGAAGAGAGTTCGTATGCAAAAGAGCTTGCTTCAGCGGCTGCTGTTGAGCTCAATGTATTGTCTGAGGAAGTAGCAAGACTCATGAATCAGAACGAGAGACTAGCAACTGATCTCGCAGCAGCTCATAAGAGCTCCGTTACACCACGGGGCAAGTCAGGTTTCCTGAGGAATGGAAGAAGAGAGAGTGCAGTGAAGAGGAAAGAACAAGAGAGCTCGATGATGGAACTGAAGAGAGAACTGAATATGAGCAAGGAACGAGAAGTTTCGTTTGAAGCTGCTCTAGTTGAGAAAGTTCAAAGAGAAGTCGAGCTACAAAGAACAGTAGAAGAATCGAAAGAAAGAGAAGCATATCTAGAGAATGAGCTTGCTAACATGTGGGTTCTTGTTGCCAAGCTGAGGAGATCACAAGGAGCTAATTCAGATATATCTAACTCAGTATCAGAGACGCAACAAGTCAATCATTTTGAGACTTTAACATGATTTAACAAAACAATGGCATGATTTGAGTTGCAAGAACTGATTTGAGATTCGTGATTTTGAGTTTGAAACTTCCATCAAATTTCATTATGTTTCCACTAAAGCAAAAACACTAAATCAGCAGTGAAAGATTTCAGAGTCATCAAAACGCAGAGCGAATACAAAGCATCAAATGAGACCTGATCAGTTCGTCTTTGGATCCGGCATGGGGAACAATCCACCACCAGCAGCAGCTCCTCTCGGCGGAGAGAATCCTAAGAACTTCTGCAGATTGGTCCTTATGCTGATGGAACACAGTAGATAAAGAAAAGCCATTGAGCAATCCGTCGAATCCTCACCTTTCAGTCCCCTATGACTCATCTTCCTCACAAGCGTGATCGGATGAAACGGAAGCTTCGCGACGACTTTCCCTTCGAATAGCGAATTCAACAATCCGAATACAANCACAACAAACAGAACCAAAGCCACAACCGCGCCGGATTTGAACTTGAAGAGTGACAGATCTCGACTCGACTCCTTTAGACTAGTTTCCACGCGATCTATCTTCTTTGTCTTCGATTTCTTGCTGGTTAGTTTCGAGGTAGGATTATCCGTCTTCATTGTCTCGAGCTTCTTGGAAGCCTTGTCAATAGAAGATTTTAGAGATCTGTAAGAGCTCGTGCGATAGATTAGGATCCACGAGATCGCTTCGCAGACCAACGCCGTGCAGAAGGAGATTCCAACGACGGCGAGGCTATCGGCGTACTTTAAAGAAGCGAAGAGCGGTATCGAAGCGGCCATTGCAGCAACGAGGAGAGGAAGCTGATGAGTTNTGTCAATAGAAGATTTTAGAGATCTGTAAGAGCTCGTGCGATAGATTAGGATCCACGAGATCGCTTCGCAGACCAACGCCGTGCAGAAGGAGATTCCAACGACGGTGAGGCTATCGGCGTACTTTAAAGAAGCGAAAAGCGGTATTGAAGCGGCCATTGCAGCAACGAGGAGAGGAAGCTGATGAGTTCCTCTGTAATGAAACTGAGAGATTTGATATAATTTTGGGTAATCAACAAAGATGATGCTTACTTAGCGGAACAACCCAAATAGACCGTAACAGTTTTTTTAACAGAATCTTTTACACTTGATATTATACAAATCAACTAAGAATATATGTTTTTCTGCTCCAAACTTTATTGCTTTGAAATTTAATATGTATGTATTTAGGTGCATATCAATATTTAGATTATTGTCATCTTCAAAGAAAAAAATATATTTTATTTTATTATAAGTTGGTTCATGTTGAATTATTTTTGGCTCGTCTTTGTTATTCGAGTTTAACGTTAGAGATTTTATAGAGACTTATTTCGTCTTTACTTTCATCAATATATTGAGTGAGAATGGTTCTACACTAGATTTTGTCAAATCTGGTTTGGTCATCCAAAATTATTGTGANTTGGTTTGGTCATCCAAAATTATCGTGATTTATTAATTTATTTTATGTTTTTTTTAATTTTCTTTGTGCTTTCGTTTGTCTAGTTTCTTCTAATTTTTTCTAAANCTGGTTTGGTCATCCAAAATTATTGTGATTTATTAATTTATTTTATGTTTTTTAAATTTTTTTTGTGCTTTCGTTTGTCTAGTTTCTTCTAATTTTTTCTAAAGTACATAACGATTCTAATTTTCGAAGATTTTTCTATTTCNAGTACATAACGATTCTAATTTTCGAAGATTTTTCTATTTCCGCCTACAGTTCAAATATTTAATATAATTTTTGGATAATCTTTTTATATCGATTATATGAAATTAGTTTAAAATATTTTCTGACCACAATTGAAATATAACTTATTGAGTTTAGGTGGCTATCTTGAGTCCATAAGTTAAATCTAACTCTCTGCAATATAGTTGAGTAACTTCTTGTCAGAAACTGAGTTATTAAATACTCCCTACAGACTTTATATTACATCGAAATTATTGGAACATATATATAGACATCTATTTGGAATGTCTTATTGTAGAGTAGATTCAAAAGCACGAAAGAAAATGTAAACTTTTGTGGTGATGTATCCTTTGGGACCCTTATCGATTGGACTTAGAATTGAGAATTAATGTTATTGGCGTGGACATTTGAGAACCAACCAAAAAAGATATTTACAAATCAAAATTATGTTGCCAAAATATTTTAAATAAATAACACTAGCTAATAATATTTAGCTAGTAAATATGTTATTTAATTTTCGATTTTCTAAATACTTTATAGAGATAACTTTAAAGTTTCTTAAGAGAGAATTGCTAAATAGAGTGGTTTGGCGATTTGGTCTAGTTCGGGTTGAATTGGTTTAGTTTTTTTTTGGTTTTCAAGAATTTCGAGTGATTAAAAAGAGTTATTGAAAAGTTTTCGAAATCAACCTAATTTTTTTAATATAATTGGATAATTTCAGATCAAATAATTTTGGGTTATTAGGTATTTTCGGTTAATGCAAGCAATTTATTTCATTTGCAAAATTTTGGTTTGAATTCAATTTTTATAAAAATAAAATAAAAAGTACAAAAATTGGTTACTCGATCAGTTTGGTTTATAACCAAACACATTTCAATTTTATTTTCGATATGTAATTGATTCAACCCCAAGATGAAACAGAAAACCAAGATCTCCAATTCGATAAGATGTGGAAATTTCGGTTTGGTTTGGAATGCAACCCTAATTCATGTTGGTAAATAGTAAATGGAAAGTTAAAAAAAAAATATTATAAACAAAAATAAGACATCTAAAAGAAAAATAGCTAGTAGCAACTAGAGACATAGATCCAAACTCATGCGGTCTGCAGGTACATTAGTCTTGGACTCGTAAAACGGACCATAACTACTCCTACCATCACCGGCACACATCGGTCTGGTCTGCTGATCACCGGTGAACAAACCCATAGATCTATAGTCAGACGAACGGTCACGGTTGAATCTTGCTGATGAGTTATACCTACGGCATAACCCTAATCTCGTGGCATAGATTTGAGCAGCTTCAAGGCTAAAACGTTCCTCAAAGAATCTAGAACCAGCAACGTGATCTTCGTTACGGTGGAAGAAAGCGGCTGCGTTTAAGCGTTTGGTTTTCTGACGCTCTCTCTTGTGAGCGTTTTGATGACCGCCTAGGGCTTGTGAAGTAGGGAAGTTCCGACAACAATAGTGACACTTGAATCTCTGTACTTTGTTATTGTTACTGACAATACTTTCGTTGATGCCTTTAGCTTCCTCTTCGTAGTCATTCTCGTTGGACACAGATTCTCCCTGAGAAGTTCCAAACTCGAAGCCAAAGAGACGAATAAGGCTTTCTTTAGGAGAGAAAGAGTGAACGTTCATGAAGTCATGAGTCTTCATCTTGATCTAGCTAGTAACTACTTTAAGGGAAAAGTAGTTGAGTTATGTTTTTTTAGTTGTCTATATAAGAGCCAAGTCAAGGAATACTTTGGCTTTGTTTATATATACTTCAAACTTTATGTTAAATTTGCAACTTGCAAGTTCGGCCTTCTAAATTAATGTTTCTTGCATTTAAAATTTCAGATGGGTTATATACATCAATAAATGATAATGAAAAACCATTGGATACATAAACGCACATTTAAAATTTGGTCAGTATTCATATATTTATTTTATAATTGCATTAGTTTAATTTGCTAATTGTGATCATATACAAATATATGTTTATTTGAAACTC
>OVAU01001297.1:0-15401 GCA_900406315.1 Biscutella laevigata subsp. laevigata
GACACAATGTTTTAACTGTGCAGTCTTAGTAAAACTGATGTATATGACTAGTTCATTAGTTGTTGTGTTTGGCCAATTACTTTGTGCAACCATAAATTCATATTTGTATGGTTAGTGTTTTGTACTCAGTTAAATAGATCCATCTCCACAAGTTTAGGGTATTTCAGGAATTTTATTTGAAAAAAACACTTTCCGTACACAGAAGTGCCTTATTTCTGTCAGTAGCTTTTTCTTCAAATTACTTTACAAGAAGTGCCTTTTCTTCTAAATCTCCCATTAAAAAACACGGTCATTGACCACTAGACTAAAATAATAAAAAACTGGGTTATTTAGAGGACAAGGCATTTTTTCTTAAGTAATTAGAAGAAAAATGCACTGACGGAAATAAGACATTTGTTGTCAGAAAAAGTGTGTTTTCTGCAAATAGAAAGACTTTATTGCCCTTAGCTATTTTTTTCTCCTCTTTAGTTAAAAATTACATTTAAAAAAAACAAATAATTACACTTTGATCTCTCTACTCAATATTTAAAAAAACGAGAACTTCTGCTCGAACGAAGCCCTTTTCCGCCATGTCGTGTAGGCCAAAATTACCGAAGCTGTACACTCCTAAGTAACCACAAAAACAGCAAACACGCGTTATATCAGCTGGATTCTAAACTAAAAAACACAAAAAGGATACATAAAACCGAACAATCACGAATTACCACAAAACAACGAACATGCGTTAGATTTACCAAGATTGAAACTGAAAAAAACACAAAAAGGTAGACGAAGCCGAACAATCCCGAATAACCACAAAACAGTGAACATGAGTTAGATCTACCATACTCAGAACTGAAAAAAAACACACAAAAGGGTAGTCGAAACCGAACAATCCCGAATAACCACGAAACATCGAATATGTGTTAGATCTACCTGGTTCTAATTTGAAAAACACAAAAAGGGGTAGACGAAACCGAACTAAACCGAATAGCCACGAAACAGCGAACATGCGTTAGAATTATTAGGTACTAAACTTGGAATGGGAAACCCTAGTTTTTGACAGATTCCAACAAAAAGAAATCCAACCGAAAAACACATAAATCCGACTAAAAATCACAGAAATCCGACTGAAAATCACAGAAATCCGACCGAAAAACACAGAAATCCGACCGAAAATCACAGAAATCACAAAAAAATCATATAATCTTACATAAATCATTAAAATCACACAAAAAGAGAGAAGACAAAGGTTATTTCTCTTAGAGAGAAAAAAGAGAGAAGAACAAGAGAAAAGAACGAGAGAAGACAAACAAAAGAGAAAGAGAGACAAAAGAGAGAAGAAAAGGAGAAAAGAAAGAGAGAACGATAAGAGAGAAGAAAAGAGAAGAAAGAGCAAATTGTGTTTTTTCTGCTTTGATGGCTAACGGCGGAGAGAATATTGTTTCATTCATAAAACCCTAGAAGTAAGAGATAAATAAAATTAACTCATCAAATTGGTTCAAGGGTAAAACTGTAAATTGTAAGGGTCAAAGTGCCTCAATATCGATGAGTGTGTTTTCTTCTAATTATGTTGAAAATAGTGTGTTTTTTGCATATTATTCCTAAAAATTTTGATAACTACAAAGTGATTTATTTTAAAATTGTTGTAAACTATGGTTTATAGTTTTTGCACAGAATATATGTTATGGATACCTACGAGGAAAATGAAATAGCAACAAGCAAAGAAAATGCCGTAGAAGTTGACAGATCAACTCCTTTGTCCATGTAAAAAACATTGTGATAAGTTTTTTGCCAATGGTCACATAATAATAATTTAGCACCAAATAATTTGACAGATCAACTGCTTTGCGCATTTAAAAAACATTGTACCAAACCATTTAAAAATATATATTCCCTTGTAAATGACAACTTGTTTTAGTAGAGATCTAGTCTTAAACTAACTATGGAAAATTGTCTCGCTCATACTAAGGGTAGTTTAGAGTCAAATAACATCCGAATTTAATTGTAATTCTTATAAAAATTAACTCGAATAAAATCTTATAAAATGTTTGCAATGCTTGAGACTTTCATCATCTCACAATTACTTATAGGAATACAACTATGTACATTTTTGTAGAGTCTAACATGCCATTTACCACTATTTCTCGTATTTAAATAATAAATTTGTCATTCATAACCATTAACGACACAACTATGCTCATCTTAGTTCTATGATATATGTGTTACTTCAAAATTCGACCTGTTTTTTAAGTATTCCCGAATACAACCTCGTCAAATGATACTCCATTGGAGAGAACTTGTCCTTCGTTCATATTTTCTTACCACGTTTGATTTTGTTTGATTTTGTATTATATTTCTTCACCAACCATATTTCCTATTTTTCTTCGTTACTATCACAGTCATGAATGACATTGTGAAGAGCTGGTTGTTCATCAATGAACCATTATGACTTCCTCGTAGTCACTATCAATGTTGAGTCTTCACTAATCACTGAATTATTTCAAAAGGCTAAATGAAGACGATGGGCTGAATGAAAGAATATGGGCTGAGTAAAAATAGAACTCTGTGTGGATCAGCAAATGGGTAAAACACTTATGGAAATATACGTGTTCATCAAGATATTTGGAAACACATGCTAACTTTGGAGGTATATATCTTTGATACGAGTCTAGCGAAATATTCTTATAGAAACAGTATTGGAAGGAGAATATTTAGGACATAAGATATTTCCTAAAAGATAATTTCAGAGTTTCTTGGGTTTTGGGAATTTAGGGATAAAAATAAAGTTGGAGGGTTAATGTGCCGACTAACACTTAGACGCTCATTCTCGGATTTTGGCGTAAAAGCTTTTTGTTCAAAGGCTGTTATCACACAAGGATTTGCGAGTAGGCTAGATTTTTTGTTTCAAACTAAGGGTAACTTACGGTTGAGTAAAATCTGAGTTTGAGTGCAATTCTCTTATGTGCATATTATAAAATTGATTTATGTTCTCTTACTACTTTCTTAGTCAACGCGAGAATTTTTAAAAATATGATTTTCTTTATAACACTACAAGAAAACATAGCCCTTTTTGACAGTCAAATCCGTCAAAATCCGTCAGAAAAACGCAATTTCTGACGGATTTTGACGAAAAAACCCGTCGTTTCTGGGTCGTCAATAATCTTAGGTTCGCCAAAATCCGTCAAATATTTTTGACGGATACGCACATTATCCCGTCAGAAATTTTGACGGCTTTTGATAGATCTCATCCGTAAGAAATTTTGACGGATTTTGACGGCGCTATTTTTGACGGATTTTGACGAAAGCATTTTTGACAGATTTTGACGAATATAGTTTTGACGGATTTTGACAAACACGTTTTTAACGAATTATGACAGATACATTTTTTTGACAGATATTACGTATCGTGAATTAACATTTTTTTTTGAAATTTAAATTATTGAAAGAATTAATGAAAGAATAAAATAATCTTCATGCATCAGTAGTCAACTGAATCACTGGTGTTCAAATGAAACTACTCAATAACAAGAGAACAAGAAAGAAGCTGATCATTTCTATAGATACATAGCTTACTTAGGGTTTCTGAAACAACCCATCCCGAACTTTAAGTTCGGTGAGGTCATTCCATGGCCAACTACTTAGCCGTTCTAATCCGTTTTAAGCCTTAGGTTTGATTTACTTAGATTCTTTCAGAGTTCTTAGATAAGTTGATTAAGCGAAGACAAGATAATATAAACTGATCATTTATTTGTGAACAATAAGGATTCAATACAAAGATTGTTTTGCACTATAGGTTATGACAATGTTCGATCCTAAAATCAGTCTATCTCCATCACCCACCTTCCAGACTTCCAGGGCTTCACTCAGTCAATCCCTTCCCACGATCACTCTCCTTTCCTGCAACATCGAGTAAACATAAGTCATCTATGATAACTTAGTGAATGTGGTTCGTTTCATGCATCATATGATTTGGTTTGTTCTAAGTGATTAACCCAGTTTCCCTCAAACCATTCGGATTGTTTCCAATTCCGAGAACAGATAAGTTCAAGGCAGATCCGGCCTTGTTCCCTTGATGACTCGACTTCAGACAAGAAAGTCTCTCACGGCTGTTACGTTTGACTAGCTCGCTAGATCCGTCAAGCCAAAGCCTTTCACCCTAGCCAATTCGTCATTCGGAACGCCTAGGTTGCCTACCGTTGATTCCTTTGCAATGATTCCACGGTTTCTCGAGCTTACTAGTTATGATCGAGACTTAGTCCGAGCCAAGAGACGCGATCGGTACTACAATTATCCTTGGATTCAACACAACGGCCCGTTACAACCAAAGTGTTCGATCCAGGCCATCTTCTTCCCGATTGTCATCTTTCAGCCTTCACAATTCCCCGACTTTGAACTTTCCCCTCGATCCATCCGCTTCATCTAGCCAACCAAGCCGAGACTTAGTTCTCGTGCAACCCGTCTGAACCGAATAGTCGAACTGGCCTTAGGCCTAAGTCCCTAGATCAGTGAGTCTATGAAACCCAATCTAGTGTAGGGAACATGATGCACGCCTTTCGACTCTTAGCCACGAAACTTGTTCGGATTAACCGATGAATCATGCAAAGGTCTAGCCGTCCCATCACTCACCTTCGAGACACAATCTTCATTAGTCGTGCTCTTCTGCTTATCATTATCCTTGCCCGCCAAAGGATTCATTTCCGATCCTTCTTCAAGCTTTCTCGGTCTTTGATGCTTTCGTTCTCTCGATGTTTTATGTTTGATATATTTTAGATGATTGTCGAGATTTCTCCTAGAGAGATCGAAACCCAAAACCAGTCTAGAGACTTGGTATTTATAGGGATCAAATTCTCCTTTGTTCAAGCCGAAAGGTCGCCTTTGGATCAAGCGAAGAGATGCATCCCTTCCTTCGCGTCCCTTGGTCGCAACCGTTCAGTCACTCGGAACCCTTCGGGCCCGAGCTTCCAATCAACTCCCAAACCATTCCCGAGCTACCTTGAGTTGATCGGCCAGCTAGTTCAGCTAGTTCAACTAGTCTAGCTCGGCCTTTCAGCTGAGCCTAGCTAGCATCACTTGACTGAACTTCGATCCAGCTCGTTCTAGCTTGATCTTCTGTTTCTTCCTTTGATCTAGATCTTCTTTCTAATTCTTGATCTTAGGTCAACTTGGGGGTGCGTTGTTTTGATGCCTAGGGGTGGGTAAAACACGTCCAACGATCCATCCAAGCCAAGCCCTCAGTTTTCTCCTTTCACCCAAGAGTACCCACCCCCCTATAGAGGTTTAGGGGCATTTCTCAATCTGCCACGAATAAACGTTACCCATGTCTAAGTAGTCACTAAGCCATTTATTTAATAAATGGCTTAATATATTTTCATGGAAATTCAACCAAGTGATTGGCCATTTAGGCTCTCACTCGATCAAAATCCACTATAAGTGATTTCAATCCAATCCTTACTTAGATAACTTGATCAAGACCGAACCTTCTCGGCCAAGTCTCGATCAGTTTATGTTTTCTCGGATCAGACTGATTGTTCCACGGACTTTTCTTTGAGTATAGGCTAAGTCTTAGTCCGGGATCGGACTTAGCCCATTCCATCGGATTTACCGAGAATCGGGGACATGACAAGTCTTTGCCACTTGATAGGGATTCGTCCCCCAATCCGCACCAAGTCTTTCTTGCTCTTCAAACCACTCAGGATAATCCGCTTTCATCTTTCCTTCTGTTTCCCAAGTTGACTCATCCTTGCCATTGAATTCCCATAAAACCTTCACCATTCGAGTCTTTTTCTTTCTAGTTGCTTTTTCCATCCGATCAATGATCCTAACGGGTCTTGTCTCCAAGGTCAGGTTTCGGCCTAACTCCGAAGGAAGTTCTGGCATGATCACGTCCTGATCACTTAGACATTTCCGCAACTGGGACACAAGACGTTGTGGATGCTTCCATTGCTTCGGGCAAGTCAAGTTTGTACGTGACCGCTCCAACTAGTTCCAAGATCCTGAACGGCCCTAAGTACCTTGGGTCCAGTTTCCCTCTTTTTGATACTCGGGATCGTCCTTTAAGGTGATTATCTTGAGATAGACAAGATCATCTACCACGAACTCAAGGTCTTTCCGACGTTTGCCCGTGTAGCTTTTCTGTCTATCTTGGGCTTCCTTCATTTTGATCTGTAGGAACCGAATCTTTTCTGTGGTTTCTTCCACTATGGCCGACCAATCATGCTGCGCTCCCCCACTTCGGTCTAGCATAACGGTGTTCTGCAAGGCCGCCCATATAGTGCTTAATAAGGCGACATTCCAATACTTGTCTGGAAACTATTGTTGTAGGCGAACTCGACCAAAGGCAAGTGCCTTTCCCAAGCAATGTCTTCAAGGATTTGAATGGTTCGCTCTGACTGCCCATCCGTTTGCGGATGATAGGCCGTTATCATATTCACTCTGGTTCCTAAGGCATTTTTGAAAGCCTTCCAGAAGTGAGCCGTGAACCGTGAATCCCTATCCGAGACAATGCTTGTTTGGACACCATGCAAGTATCGCTCGGCTATCTTCCTAACTCCATCCGTCTTGTTGATGGCCACGAAGTGTGCCGACTTAGTGAGTTGATCTACGACCACCCAAGCCGTGTCTTTCTTATTCCTTGTCATCGGCAAACCAGTCACAAAATCCATCATGATATGATCCCATTTCCATTCTGAAATTGGCAAGTTCTGCAACAATCCGCTTGGAACTTGATGTTCGGCCTTGACAAGTTGGCAAGTTGGACACTTAGCCACCCATTCGGCCACTTCCCTTTTCATCCCGACCCAATGCTAGTATCGTTTCATATCACGATACATCTTGTTCAATCCCGGATGAATGGAGAACTTCGACTGATGGGCCTGTGTTAGGATCTCGTCCTTCAGTTCCTTATCATCTGGAACACTTACTCTACCATTGACCAGAATTGTGCCATTAGTCGAGGTATGGTATTTGGTCTTCTCGTTTTGAGCAACTTTGCTTAGGTTTTCGTATTTTCCTTGAGCAATCCGAATTCTTGTGAGCAGATCCGCCTGATCCGATACTTCCCGGCCCAATGGCTCTTCGTCAATGGATAAGGCGTTCAAGTGCAAAGTTCGAACCAGGCTGTTAAGCACTTCAGAATCCCTTTGCACCGAAACATCAGTTCGTCTTCGACTTAGAGCATCCACGACTAAGTTGGCCTTGCCCGGATGATAAGCAATATCCAAACCGTAGTCAGCCACGAACTCCATCCATCTTCGCTGCCTTAAGTTTAACTCTGGCTCGGTGAAGATGTACTTTAGGCTCTTATGATCGGTCGAGATTTCTCTCAGAGAGATCGATACCCAAAACCAGTATGGAGACTTGGTATTTATAGGGATCGAGTTCTCCTTTGTTCAAGCCGAAAGGTCGCCTTTGGATCAAGCGAAGGGATGTGTCCCTTCCTCCGCGTCCCTTGGTCGCAACCGTTCGGTCACTCGCAACCCTTCGGGCCCGAGCTTCCAATCAACTCCCAAACCATTCCCGAGCTAGCTTGAGTTGATCGGCCAGCTAGGTCAGCTAGTCTAGCTAGGCCTTTCAGCTGAGCCTAGCTAGCATCACTTGACTGAACTTCGATCCAGCTCGATCTTCGGTTTCTTCCTTTGATCTAAATCTTCTTTCGAATTCTTGATCTTAGATCAGCTTGGGGATGCGTTGTTCTGATGCCTAGGGGTGGGTTAAACGCATCCAACGATCCATCCAAGCCAAGCCTTCAGTTTTCTCCTTTCACCCAAGAGTACCCACCCCCTATAGAGGTTTAGGGGCATTTCTCAATCTGCCACGAATAAACATAACCCTTTCTGAGTAGTCACTCAGCCATTTATTTAATAAATGACTTAATATATTTTCATGGAAATTCAACCAAGTGATCGGCCATTTAGGTTCTCACTCTATCAAAATCCACTATAAGTGATTTCAATCCAATCTTTACTTAGATAACTTGATCAAGACCGAACCCTCGGCCAAGTCTCGATCAGTTTATGTTTTCTCGAATCAGACTGATTGTTCCAAAGACTTTTCTTTGATTCTAGGCTAAGTCTTAGTCCGGGATCGAACTTAGCCCATTCAATCGGATTTACCGAGAATCGGGGACATGACAGTTTCTAAACACATTACTTATCTACGCAATGAACAGTTTACATCGAATGAAAGTCATGAATTTAAAAATTTGAGAGGTGATTGGTTGATTACTATTGAAGTTAGATTGATCATTAGAAGGAAAATGCTTTGAGGTTATGACAAGAAGCAAAGGATATCCAGATTTGGTTGGACCCTGAAGACAAATCTTTTTAAATTCCAGTTCATTCTTCAATTCTGAGTCTGGGATCCCAGTTGGAGGAACCATGGAGGCTCTCCACTTTTGCCAATCTACAAACATCTTCATTGCCTTGTCTGCGTCTATTGATCTAGCAACCAGGAACCTCATCAATGTCGGTTTCTCATATCCCTTTCAGAAGAAAACAACCAAAATCACAACAACAAAACTCATGTATCAGTTTTCCTTACTTTTGCCTTTTACTAACTAAGCTAATGAGACAGAGTGTTAATGAAACAAGCCTCCCAAGGGTATAACCAAGCAGTAACAAAGAGATTTGGAGATGGGTGTGAAAGTTGAGGTCTTGGAGCCTTGGAGGAGAAATTGAGTGAATGGATGAAGCTTTATGGCTTGATGGTGAAGATGGGGACTATAAGTTGAAGATGAGGCCGTGAGTGAGAGATGGTGACTGTGAAAAGGAAGCTAAAGTAAACCCTAGGACGAAATTAGACTTAAAAATAAAAGGAAGCAACTTGGGAAGCAACGGTCTTGTGCATTGTTCGGTTTAACTTCCCGGGATGGTTCATGAAAAGGTTTGGCAATGCATCAGGAGCCTCGTTAAAACCTTGCTGAGTAAACCCAATTGGACAAAGCTCAACCTAAAGAAAAAGAGTATTCCACTTCTCATGAACCCAAATCTAGCACTTGTAAGCACAAGCACAAGAATCCGGGTCTTCCTCTAATTTCAGGATAGTTTGCCTCTCCAAAGCTTCTCCAAAGTATACACCCGGCTGTGATGACTTGAATGATCTCCAATAGTCTTCATGTGAGGCAAATGATCTTCAAGTCTCCACAAAATAGGCTTCCAAAGCAACTCAGGTTCATGTGCAAACTTTGGATCAACCTTGTCCAAGATGTCTCCTCTAGCTCCAAGCTTGAGGCTGGTCATGCTTGTATCATCCCCTTCTTCTTGAAAAGGATTTGACCTCAAATCCATTTTCCTACAAGAATGGGCATATGAAACAATTTATTTCAACATGACAACGGAACCATAATCATATAAGGTGCTAATCAAGTTGATTTCGGGTTCCCAAACAAAACAATGCATCATTCTCAATCTCAAGTCAATGATATAATCCAAGTCATAAATCAAGAATAAATTGACTAAAAGATGGGAAAGGAATGGCTTAGCCGAATGGATGATGTCACAAATCAACCCATGAGAGAAATGAAGTCTCAACATGGCGGTGTTGATGATCCAAGGAGGTGTTGGTCTAGGTCGTGCTATGGGAGCTTCTTCTTGAACCGTTGAGGTTCCAAGGACGTGTGACAACTACAAGAGAGGCATGACTGTGTGAGGTACCAAAGTGATTTTGCCATAGGCGGTCCATGAGTGTAAGGCACAAGCAGCAACATGATGATGGACAACCGAAGGTGATATTAAGTCTCCGGGTCACCATATGAAAGTTTGGAGCCGCCCAAGTAAGGCACGGTACAAGAGCAAAGGCCTTGAAGTGCTCCACGTCGGTCAAGTGCAAGAGGCCGTTAAGGAGCGGTCTTCCCTCCCAAGAGAAGTTTGCATCAACCCATGGCCACATGGCGTAGTGCACTACTAAGTATTCCTTGTGTCCTACAAATATAATCAAGTCATGAGCAAAGGCATGTAGTTCAACACAAGAAATCATCGACATCATCCCCATGTCAATACAATAGACATCATGAATTAAATTCGAATTGACTAAGATAGGGAATAGAGTTGGCTTAGCCGTGTGGATGATGACTCGGGTCATCCCACAAGAAAGGTAGTCTCTCAAGATGATGATCTTGATGAGCCAAGGAGGTGTTGGTCGTGGTCTAGCTAAGAACTCCTCCTTTGGTTCCCTTGATGCTCTAAAGCCGTGAGAATGAGAGAGAGACTCCAAGAAATGGTCGACATCTATCCATAGTCATATGGCATAGTGCCTCATTATGCCTTCCGTGTGACTTACAAACATAACAAGGTCATGATCAAAGCAAGATAGTCCAAGGCATAAATTCAATAACTTCAATCCCAAGTCAACATGATAAATAGCATGATATGAATCCAATATGACTAAAGTAAGGGATAGAAGTGGCTCATCCATGTGAGTAATCTCTCGGATCGGCTCATGAAGGAGGTAAGGTCTCGAAAGGACGACTCCTTCGGTCCAAGGTGGCGCGACAATAGCACTGAGCCAATCATAGCTGGCTGGTATATGTGGAGAAGTGTCTCTGGTCCACCAATGAAGAGATAAGGATCTTCCAAATGAGTAAAGATCTGATGGTGGCAGCCTCATGTTGCTCCAAGTTGGAGTTAGCTCTCTTCGGCTGTGAGGTTGCGGCCGAAGCTTCAAGAGAGTTTCGGCTTCCATGCATTCCACCATAGGTGCTAGCCACGAAACTAAGGGTCGAACTCTAATCAAAGATGCCATATAATAGTTCATACAAAAGAGGAAACAATCCAAGGGTGTTACATCTTGAATCAAAAAGGATAAGGAAGAAGTGAAATGGCCTTTCTTGGTGGCCTTGGCAAGACTTCTTCTATCCATTTCCTTGAGCTCCCAAGGTAAAGATTCCCCAAGCACTAGGTCAAGAGGCTTCGGTGTGCCTTGAACCGTAGAGAGTGCATGGTCTACTTCGGTGATCACTTGGGTCGAATGCTCAAGCACATGATCCCCTAGTTCTTCGTCTCCTGAAGTATGCTCAACTAACTTGGCAATAAACACATGACTCAAATGATCGTTAGTAAAAGCATATGAATCGAGCTTAGGGATAGAAGTAACCGAAAGTGTAGTGTGGTCAGGAAAGGCCGAGCGGCGGAGAAGCGATTCCTTGAGCATATTGAAGCCTTCGTCCAAGATACGCTTTATAGCTCGAAGTCCTTCGGGACTAATCTCCGGAATAGGCAAAGACACGGTCGCTCGAGCGGATGAATGATCAGCCAAGTGAGTGATCGAGGCATCACGTCGCGGACGAGGTAAAAACTCTGATCGGGTCGATGATCGGGACCAGATATAATGATCGGAAAAGTCGTTGGAAAAGTGGCCGGAAAAGAGGCCAGAAAAATCAGCCGGTCGATGGTCAGGTTGTCGGCTGGGTGGTCGTCTGGTCGGGTCCGGCCGGTAGGCGGTACGGTCGGATGGTCGAGCAACGGGTCGATCAGTCAGGTCTGGGCGGTAGGGTCTTTGGTTCGGCGGTCGAGGCATTCGGGTGGTCGGTCAGTCTGGTGCGTGGGCGGTCGGGTGTGAACTGCGGTATGGTCGGCAGGACAGGTGGTCTGGGCGGGTCGAGATGATGACTGGTCTGGTCGGGTCAGGCGGTACGTGCGGTTAGGTGGACTGCGGTATGGTCGAGCGGTCATGGGGTCAGGTAGACTGCGGTATGGTCGGGCGGTCGTGCGGTCAGGTGGACTGCGGTATGGTCGGGCGGTCGGCCAGGCGGTCGATTGGGACGAACTGGTCGGACTGGCGGTCGGTCAGTCAGGTACTAGTGCTGTCAGGTCGACAGCTGGGCGACAGTACGGGCAGGCAGGACGTCATCACGGTCGGGCGCATCGCACAGCGGTCGACTGCGGTACAGGGTGGTGCGTTCTGCGGGCGAGTGTGGTACAGTCGCGGTATGTCCGTCAGAGTACCGCGGTACGTACGGCTGGCCGAGCATGGACCACTTTTTCAAAATTTGAATTTTCTCCATTTTGCACGTGTTTTCTGAGAAAACTTCCTTCTTCAACATTGTAGAACCCCAAAACTAGTCAGGAAAACAATTTTTGGACGCCATTAAAGCACATGAAAAAGATCAAACACTTAATGCAAGATTTATGCCTATTTTCTCACTAAAAGATAACAACTTTGTAAAATCCAACTTGCAAAACTCAAAAGACGAAATCTTTCAATAAAGACATAAGGAAAAACGAATTGAAGAGTCTCAAAACTAACCCGAATCAAACAAAAAACACTTGAAAACTAAACAAAACTGATTTCTTTTTGGAATTTTCTTATAAAGCTTGAAACTTTAAACACAAAAGCGACTTGAAACATGAAACATAACAGATCTAGCTTCAAGAAAACACCAAAACCGAAACAAAAACTCTAAAGAAAACCGATGGCAACATGAACACAAAAATCAGCCAAAAACTTCAAGAAACAATTTTTATAAGCTTTTCTTTCTCAAAGGCAAAACTTTAAACCAAATAGCTCCTAAAAAACACCCTAAACAAAGATCTAGCAAGAGAACGGGCGGGAACAAAAGGTAAAGCAAAGAAACACCAAGAACCACAAAAAGGTCAAACTTTAAGCTAAGAGAAAGGTAAGAAGGAACTCTCTTCTCTTTTGGATCTCCTCAAGGTAGCTTGGTTGCTCTGATACCAAATGAAACAAGCCTCCCAAGGGTCTAACCAAGCAATAACAAGGAGATTTGGAGATGGGTGTGAAAGTTGAGATCTTGGAGCCTTGGAGGAGAAATTGAGTGAAAGGATGAAGCTTTATGGCTTGATGATGAAGATGGGGACTATGAGTTGAAGATGAGGTTGTGAGTGAGAAACCGTGAATGAGTAGAGGAGGAAACCGTGAATGAGTAGAGGTGGGAGCTTGCTTGATGAAGTGAAGAAGATGACCTTGAAACCGTGAGTAAGGGAAGAAATGGAGATGGTTTGAGATGAGATGAAGGAATGACGAAATGGTGGAGTGAGATGGACCATAGGGGTGTGGAAGAACCCCAGATAAACCTTGATAAGTCTTTGGATACTACACACCAAAAGGTTTTGAGAAATATGACACATTCTCAAAGAGAGCTTACATGGGGAAAAAGATTCCTTTTTTTGATTAAAATGAAAGTTAAAGAGGCACGTTTGGTTTACAAAATCTATATATAGCAAAGGGAAAAGGAAGCTAAAGTAAACACTAGGACTAAATTATACTTAAAAATAAAAGGAAGCTACTTGGGAAGCAACGGTCTTGTGCATAGTCCGGGTTAAACTTCTCGGGATGGTTCATGAAAAGCTTTGACAATGCACCGGGAGCCTCGTTAAAACCTTGCTGAGTAAACCCAATAGGACAAAGCTCAACCTAAGGAAAAAGAGTATTCCACCTCTCATGAACCCAAATCTAGCACTTGTAATCACAAGCACAAGAATCCGGGTCTTCCTGAAATTTCAGGATATTGTGGGCTCTCCAAATCTTCTCCAAAGTATGCAGCTGGTTATGATGACTTAAATGATCTCCAATAGTCTTCATGTGGGGCAAATGATCTTCAAGTCTCCCCAAAATAGGCTTCCAAAGCAACTCAGGTTCATGTGCAAACTTTTGATCAACCTTGTCCAAGATGTCTCCTCTAGCTCCAAGCTTGAGGCTGGTCATGCTTGTATCAGTTAATTGACATGTGGAGAAGAGGAGAAGAGGAGGAGAGGCGGCGGTGGTGAGAAGAGGAGGAGAGGTGGCGGTGGGAAGAACAAAAGGGAGAGGCCACAGTGGGGAGAGGCCACGGTGGGGAGATAGTGGAGAGAAGAGGAGGAGAGGAGGAGTGGAGAAGATAGGAGCAGAGGCAGGGTGAGAGGGGAAATTAAAAAGAAGAAAGAGGAAGAAGAAGAAAGAAGAAGAAAAAATCTAGGGTTTAGTTAAAACATTTTTGACGGAATACACCTGTCAAAACCAATCAAAAATGTTTTAATTAAACTTTATATTCTGTTTCCACCAAATTATTTTGGTGAAATTCAAAAATCCGTCAAATTTCGTCATAATTTATCAAAACACATCCGTCAAAATCCGTCAAATATTTTGACGAAATTTGACAGACCAAGAAAATGTCACATTCCGTAAGAATTGTCAAAAAGTTTCATCAGTATCCGTCAAAACTTTTGATGAATATTGACGGGTTTATGGTTTCGTTCGTTAAATTTCCAATTCCTCGTTAAAATATTTACGTATTGTTGTTTCTATCTCATAAAAACTCTAATGCATCAAACCAACCATTAAAAAAATAGTATTTCAATTTTTTGCGTTACTTACAATGTTACAAAATTATAAATCCTTATTATACCATACCTTGCATATGTTATGTAATTGTAAATGCAATTGTAATATAAAAACATTGTCGGTTCAAAAATACGTTTTGATATTTAGTATGATCAAAAGTAACCGTATATAGTGTTATATAACATATTAATAGTTTAATAACCGCCAACATGATTTATTGAAACCATATACCCTAAATCCATCAGAATCCGTCACAAATTGTCAATATTATTGACGGATTGTGACGAAATTTTCAAAATCCGTCAATAAATATCAAAGTGTTTTGATGGATTGTGACGGATGATTCTCATCAAGATCTGTCAAAAGTGTGTCCGTCAAAATCCGTCAATTCTGACAGATGGTTCTCGTCAAAATCCGTCAAAAGGTGTCCGTAAAAAACCGTCATAAATGTTTGACGGATTTTGACGGACTTCTGCTATGATTATAACTATCGTCAAAAACCGTAAATATATTTTGACGAAAAACAGCCCGTCAGTATCCGTAAAAAATTCCTAACGAGTATTGACGGATTTTGTCGGTGTTCGGGCAAATTTATTTTGACGGAAAAATGTCTGTCAAAAATTCTATCAAAAATTGATATGTTTTCTTGTAGTGTAAGTTAAATATTTCATCCTATTTTGGAAAATTCGAAGAACATAAAACTGCCAAAATTTTAATTTTTTATTGTGAATTATATATTTATTCAATTTTATATAAGAATAATATCAATNAATATCAATTAAATATAAGTTGGACAATATAATAATAAACATTATGATATGATTTCTTATGAGATCTTGTTTCTATAATTGAAACAACTATAAAATAAAACATATTGTAAATATATAAACATTTATAATATTAGGATATTTGTGAAAATAACATTTCATAATTTAATAAGAAAAATAACATTTATTTTAAATTGAATTTCAAAATATCATCATTTTTAAAGTTAAAATGATTTTGTGTCTGACAACGAAGCAAAAAATAGCTCTTGGATATTTCAAAAGACTACCATCACTAATCAATTTAGCCTTCATGTTTCGCATACAGATGCTGCATCTTGATGCAAATGCATGAGATGTTGTTCGTTTGGTCCTTTTTGA
>OVAU01001298.1:0-15399 GCA_900406315.1 Biscutella laevigata subsp. laevigata
AGATGAACCTATGTTTCTGAATCAATGTCAAATGTTTCAATATCTAGTTGTTGTTTATGAGGAACGTTGAGAACAAGAAAAGGAAAAAAACTATGTTTTGAATCAATGTCAAGCTTCTTAGACTAATTCAACAATGGAAGCTCAATCCAACTACACTAACAATCAAGACATAAAAAGTTGGATTATATTATACCTGAGCGTGATGACGATGATCAAGCTGCAGCAGAAGGAATCATTCCAGCTTTCCTAGCGTAATCGAATATACCACCAGCATCAATAACTGGTCCTGCAACACCAATTGACTTTAGCTTATACTCTTTCCCCGTCGTATGATTGATGAGAATACTATCACCTTCTCTTAACTCCACCGTCGCAACATCTCCTGTTTTACACTCATCACAAACCCTAATCTCCGATTCCAACGGATAAATCTCACCAGAAAGTTGAACAATTCTAAGAGTTGAACAATAACTCCACTCGCAACATCTCCTGTTACTTTCAGTTCTTAATGGAACGCCATCTAAATTGGAAGAAGCGAAATTGGTCGAAGAAGAAGCGTTTGAGGTTTTCAAGCAAGCCAAATCTATTTCTCTAACTGCTGATTCCCAATCAAACTCCTGTAAAAGGGAAAAAGAAAATCAAAAGCAAAGAACGAAATCTCAATAACTCAAGTGGTAATTTCCCAACTTACTTCGTCTTCTCCGACGATTCCCGTTTCCACTTCCACCACCACCACCAAGCACCACGACGTTGCTACCACCACCACGAAGAAATCGGCGAGAAAATCGCCTCTCTCTCTTCAGTTTTTTTTTTTTAGCTTCATCCACTCACAAAACGCCACGTTTCGCCGTTTCGGTTCTAAACCGATGCTCAAAATCCTTTCGCAAGAATCGATTCTAAACATTAATATCATTTTTTTTTTATTTTTTGGGCTGTAGAAACCCACTAAAACCCTTTAAAAGCCTCTGATGAGGATCTTGATTTTTTTTTCTGTCAAGATGTTTGAGATCTTGATATAAACCAAAATTTTGAATCGAAACGAATTGACATCCTCGATTTTTGGGTCAATTTGGTTTGGATTAATAAATGATTCTCTGTTCGACAAACCAATTTTTTTAATCAAAATCATAATTAAATTAAGATTAAATTAAAATTTTGTAAATAAATCAAATACCCGAATTAACAATATTTAGCCTAATGGAATAAATTGAAATTATCCGAATTGGTCTGAAAACCCTAAATTTTACGATTAAATCATAAAATTAAGTTAATTGTGATAATTTTATCAATAACTAAATTAACCGATGATCAAACCAAACCAAAATTTTTAAAATCAATTTATTTCAAGACACTTTTTAATCACATGAATTACACGATAACCGAATAAACATATAGCTGATTTAACCAAACCGAAGTACTCTCCGTTACGTTTCTATGTAGGAAATGTATATGAACAAAAGAGTTCGTGTTCGTTTTTTAGTTTCAGCAAATTCGGTCCGACGGATCAAACTCTTCACGGTTATTTATATTGGGCTTCATAGTGAGCCCATTTAGTTAAGTGTAGATAGATTCTTCTAAGCCCACTAGGGTTCCGTTTTCGAGAGAGAGAGAGTGTAGCATTTCAAGATATAAACCTCGCCTTCAAAATCATTCGCCGTAAACTGAAGAAACCTAAGAGAATCCATCAATGGGTCGTGTCATCAGAGCTCAACGTAAGGGAGCAGGTTCCGTCTTCAAATCCCACACTCACCACCGTAAAGGTCCAGCCAAATTCCGTTCACTCGATTTCGGTGAACGTAACGGATATCTAAAAGGTGTTGTGACGGAAATCATCCATGATCCTGGACGTGGTGCTCCGTTAGCTCGCGTAGCTTTCCGTCATCCTTTCAGGTACAAGAAGCAGAAGGAGCTTTTTGTAGCTGCTGAAGGTATGTATACTGGACAGTTTCTTTACTGTGGTAAGAGAGCTACTCTCGTCGTTGGGAATGTTCTTCCTCTCAGATCTATTCCCGAAGGAGCTGTTGTGTGTAATGTTGAACATCATGTTGGTGATCGTGGTGTTTTCGCTAGAGCTTCTGGTGATTATGCCATTGTTATTGCTCACAATCCTGATAACGACACCAGCAGGTAGATGATTTATCTTGTGTAGACGAAATTGATTTACTTCATCGACCATTTTGTGCATTGTGTTAGATTGGATTTGAAATGCTGGTCTTATTGGCAAAGATTTCTGCAAATTTTTTGTTCTTCACGGAAAACTTCAATATCTTTGCTGGTGAATGGCTTCTTAAAAGAGTTGGTTCCTTTTCATATGTTGGATTGCTTTATGAATTGATTACTATTAGAGCTTCTGGTGATTGCTTACGCCATTATTATAGCTCACAATCCTGATAACGGCATTGAGATACTCTCTTACTTCCACTGATTTTTACAGTGTAGATAATTTTGATATAGTTCATTGGCCATTTTGTTCATTGTTTTGGATTGGATTAGAAATGAATATCTTATCGGAAACAATTTCTGCAAATTTTTTGCTTGTGAATGGCTTCTTTAAAAAGTTGGATCCATTTTTATCTGTGTTGTATTGCTATATGAAAATACTTGGTGAATAATTTGGCTGATTGCGTTTGATTTGATGAGAAGTTCTTATAGAAATGCTTGAGAATGTTCTCCACACCAAGATTCTACTTGTCTAGTTAATATAACTTGAAGCATTTGTACTAAATGCTTATCTTCTCGAAAAAGATTTCTGGACCCTTTTCATCTGTATTGAACTGCTCTATGAAAATATCTCTTGAATCATTTTGGCGGATTGCGTTTGATTTGATTAAAAGTGCTTATAGAAATGCTTAGGAGTGTTCTCCGCACCAAGATTCTACTTGTCTAGTTACAATGAGTTGAATCATCAGTACGAACATGATTGCGTTTGAGAAGTATTTGCAAGCATTCATTCTGTTTGAGAAGGATATTATTCTCATGCCTTCAAATTTTCACATGATTTTTTTCAGGATTAAGTTACCATCTGGTTCAAAGAAGATAGTTCCAAGTGGATGCAGAGCCATGATTGGTCAAGTTGCAGGTGGTGGAAGAACTGAAAAGCCAATGCTTAAGGCAGGAAACGCATACCACAAGTACCGTGTGAAGAGA
Organism: Biscutella laevigata subsp. laevigata; assembly: GCA_900406315.1. Taxonomy (NCBI): domain Eukaryota; kingdom Viridiplantae; phylum Streptophyta; class Magnoliopsida; order Brassicales; family Brassicaceae; genus Biscutella; species Biscutella laevigata. The sequence goes on from OVAU01001298.1 coordinate 3,148, forward strand.
AACTGCTGGCCTAAGGTTCGTGGTGTGGCTATGAACCCAGTCGAGCATCCTCACGGAGGAGGTAACCACCAACATATTGGTCATGCTAGTACGGTTCGTCGTGATGCACCACCTGGACAAAAGGTTGGTCTTATTGCTGCAAGGAGAACTGGTCGTCTTAGAGGTCAAGCTGCTGCTCTTGCTGCTAAGCAAGATTAAGGAAGGAGAAGAGAGGCTTTGAAGATGAAAATGTTTTTTGTTGTTGGATTCTTGCTGAGATTTTGTTTCGAAACCTTGAGATTTACCATTATGTTCGTTGAGTTATCAAGTAGAGTTTATGTTTTTTTGTTAGACCTTAACTTTTGTTATGATTTACCATTTATACTTAAAGAACATCGTGCCTTTTCTAACTTTTGATTGATGAAAGTGTGCCATTAAAAAAAATCTGTTCCATTTTGAAAGTTTTAACTAAATGGTCATGCATCGATCATTAGGAAAATTATGAAAATAAACTAACTTATTGACTTAACCGAAAATACTCAGAACAAAATAATCCGAATCACTTGCACCATCCAAAATTATTCGGTTAATTTCGATAAGTTTTATTCGATTCAATTAAGTAACTCTATTCATTACCCGAATAAACTAAAAAAGCAAACCGAATTGCAGACCTTATTCCCATTGTCCTTATTAAAAGCCTCAAGTTCTGAAAACAAGAAACATTGAAAACTATAAGAGATCTCTCAGTGAAACATGAAAAGGCAGGATTTGTTGTTAAATTCAAGTGAAGAAGCTATGCTATGTAAGATCAATGCATAGCTGAGTTTACCTTCAGCTAGACTGCAAAACGGAGATGTTGAATGAGCATTGACTGGAAGTTTCTGCAGTTCTGTACATCATTGGAGATCAACTAGCATCGTAGTAAGGACTATCTCATACGCTCAAAGCATGTACTCTTCCATGTTCACAGCTATATCCAGAGCTTGAGACAACTATGGATGATGCAGTCTAGCGACCAAATTACCAATAGAGGTCCAGTCGTTGTCATAAACAGAGAAGAAATAGATTATCTTAAAGCTTTCCCAACTTCTTCTTCACATGATTATAGAGTCAACACAATTGACCTAAGTTCTTGGATTATTTTTATCAAATCTTGAGTATCCTTTTTGCACTGGTCAAATTTAGCAGAATGACTTTGTATTCTGAATTCAAAACCATTGTTCTTTACATAAAGATTCAGTGACCAGTTGATGGACTTTACTGAAAATTTGAGCATCTATTGGTCCATTGCTAGCTATCAAACTTTGCACAATTTCATGAATCATTATAGTAATGGCTTAGTCATTTAGTCACATTGAAATGACTTTTTTTTCATGCTCCAACCCATCATTACACCTGGTATCATTTGTTTTTAACTCTCTTTTATCCACACACACACACACACACAAAACCTTTATTGATTGAAAGACGACAACTTCTGCAAATCAGTGATTCCTTTCTTTGTCAAGTTCACATTACAGTCTCTTCATAGAAACAAAGAAAATAAAGCTTTTTGACTTGCATGTTATGGAGGATACCAATTGGTCAAGACTCTTAACATTCTATGATTATTTTTCCCCAAAAGACACAAGATCCTAGCTAATTTTATAAGTGGTCAGTCGTGGGTCTAACCAAGATCTTGATAAAATCGCATGCTTAGGTTTCTATAACACTAATACAGACATGTGTATCTGTGTACCTTTCCTTGGGTGAGCCTACATTACAAAAACATAGTAGGGTTTAGCACGAAATCCCTCGAACGGATCTCAAATATCATGTATTTCAAATTTTGGTAAAATCTGAAGCAAACCCGAGATTCGAAGTGGTATTCGGAAAATTTGAAGTTAAACTTTAATATTCAATCTTTCTTATTACTTTAAAATTTTCATTATTTAAAAAATATTTCCTATTAAATTTTCAGATATTTGATAAATTTTTAAGTTTTATTCACAATTTTATCTTTATTTGTATTTTTGTGATATTTTTTATGAAAATAATTTAAATACCTGAATCTGAAACCGAACTTAGAAGGATCTGGAAGTATTTCACTACCTCCAAAATCGGAAGGATTCAAATCTAACTCGACTCTAAAAGTAAAATAATATGAATTGATCATGTAAACACGAAACCGAAAACCCGAAATTTGGATGAATATGAACCAAATAAGCATGATTCAAAATATATTAGTAGGAGATACTATTCCTATCAAACCTAGATTTTTATAGTAACTTGTAAACTTAATATTGTTATTAAGAATTTTAAATATACAAATCTTAGTTTTGATAATTCTCTAAATTAACCTCTAAAGGTTGAACACATATATAATGCCAAAATAAATTTCAAGGAAACAGAGAATTAAATGAAGTGAACTCTTTTGGGGAGTGACCAAAAAAAGGAAAAGATTAATCATTAGTTTGGTTTAAAAAGTTCGTAATTGTTACTAATCAGTCACATACTTACCGTCAACTTTTTCACTTACGTGGAGCTCTTCCAATGGTAATAACGTAAATGGATGTTTCATCCTTTGTGATCGTTCAATAATACGATGTTCTTGTCATATTTTTTTTTTTTTGTTAAACATTCCGCATTAATCATGCTTTTTTGAAAAGTATTATGCCTTTTGTCAATTTTTTTGAGAAATGGAAAGAAATACTTGTATTTTTTTTATAAATATTCCACGAGTTGAGTTTATAAACTTATAATTAAGATTATCAAAATAAAACTACGATAATTTTTAAAGTATAATAAATAAATTCCTTTACAAACTATGACATATAGTTTAATGGTTTATGTTAGTGTAGTCATTGTGTTACTACTAGAGAGTCGTGTTATGAATTATTGTCGATAGAAAAACTAAATTCTTACTTTATTTATATTTTAGAATTCCTTAGCGGATGTATTTGTTTTTCTATAAATTCATAGCAAGTTAGTTTTGAGTTAAAAACAATTTTAAAAAGATCAACTATAAATTGTGTTTTTGTATTGCTGAAAAATTTGTACAAGTTATATAATTCTTTTTTTTTAAGTACCATTTGCATTCTTGACACTATATTTGAATGCTAAGGAAAAAAAAGAAGACATAAAAGAGAAATCAATTGCATAGAAGACATGAGAGAGTGGTTTAATTGGCCCACCTTTGAAGTATGAAATGGACAAATCACAAGTCTTGTCTTTCCTTCAAAAGCTATGTACCATCATCAACAAAATCTCTATTCCAAGATTTTTGCCTGTTCTTTTCAACAATAATCTATACTATATATCATATATACAATACATAAATCACTTGTTTCGATCTTGTATTTTCTTGTTGCTAAGGCTTGACGATAATCATTCCACATCTTTTATTTAGAAAAAATTACATAAAATCAATCGTGTTCTTTGTGAAGTATGAATAGTTCAATATAATATTTGATTAGTATTCTTTATTAAATTTCAAGTTCGAAGATTGTTGATATAATTTATTAGGGTTCTAATGCGATTAGTCCATGATAATTACTTTCCTGGTATCAGTTTTGTATGTCGGCGAGTTTTAAGAGATCTCGTTAAATATAAATCGAATTTAAATCATGTACGATTTTGATAGAGGTGTGCAATCCGTCTCCAATATTTGTATTAATGAAAATGTAAAAATTATAATCAAATATTAAATAGTATGTAAGTATCATAATTTACAATTGATTACAAATAGGAAACTTAAAAAAAAAAAATCTTGGTTTAATCTAGCTTATGCATGGAACCTTCTAAAAGAACTCGGTACAATCATATATTGAACACTTTCAGTATATTAAAACACACTGTTTTGAAGTCAACAAATACTTACTTTCCACGTGTAATATAAAACATTAGTATATTTTTACAATTATTATGATTTGGAATTATAAGAAAACAAAATGATTGAGGATTAATAATTATTTTAAGAGGAATTTGAAGGAAAATGTAGATAGGGAAATTAGACAAAGCATGACCAACGGACTTCCTTCTTGTACACCGCACGCTCGACAACTTTTGGGCCCACTTTGGGCCAATCCCTATAAATTAATTATTTTATGAAACAAAAAGGTTTTATAAATCATAAATATTTAATCATGTTTTGAAACTACTTCAAAATGGCAAGGAAGTTTGTTGCCATTTTGCTTTAAATTTGATGTTCAGTTGGGTACAATTATTAAACCGAATAATAATTTACCAAATTGAATCGGAATTCGCCAAGTTAAAATTGAACTCAATTTTGAAAAAAATTAAATGAATATAAAAATTTATATATTAAACTTCTCGAACCCATATAACCAAATACTTTAACCTAAAACATATATAATTTAATTAGATACATAGTAAAACATGTTTAAATATATAATATCAATTAAAATTAATTATTTATATTTTTTTATGTAAACTCAAACTAAACCAAATATGAAATTGAAATCAATATCGTAAAGAACAAATGGACATATTTTCAACAAACCAAAAAAATCAAAACTCGAACCGATATAGAATTTATTATCGAATGAATATCTTTTTAAAAACCAAAATTCTGAAACCCGAATAATAACTGATATATCACTCAATCCTATTAAGTTCATACACATACAATCCAAACCCCCAAACCCTAATTAGCTAGTATAGAAAATAAATAGCATTTATCTTCACTCATTCACAACCATACATAAATTATTTTCACAAAATTATATAATACGAAGAAGAAAAAACCTTGTACAAATCTTTATATATGTTATATCATATCAAAATATTCTACCTATATAGCAAACGTTACGCATCATACTTAAAGATATCGTCAAAACATGCAAATCAGTCTCTATATAAGTGATCATAATCCAGATTCGTACACAAGAATCCATTGATGAATCTGTTCTCTTCTTCTCTATTACTTAATATCGTCGAAGAATCAATCTCTATTTCATTGTTACTGCTCGCGCAATGGCCGATTTTATTGTTATTACCTTGTTCTTGATCATGACCTGCAAAACCTGAGATTCCATCTTCTTGACTCATAAGTTGAGAAGCAACAAATTTATCTAATGTTCTCCAATCCGTCGTCGTTTCTGATGTTTTCTTCTTCTTCTTGTTGTTGAATCTCTCTTCCTCTTCTATGAATCTTCTTTTGTAGCTATGTTGATTCTTCTCCATTGAGTGGCTTTCAAGCTGTGGAAGTTGAATGAGTTGATCATCGTAGTGTATGAAGTTTACACCAAAATCTGATCCTTCTAGTTCTTTCTTGAACATTAAATCTTGTCCAAAAATGCTTTGTTTCTGCTTGAAAGGCTCCATTACTCTACTAGGTAATTCGTCGTAAAAGTAACTTGAGTTCCAAGTTTCGGTGTTCTTGGTTTGACCTAGTGTTGTTCTTTTCTTGAAAGCTCTACAAACAACCCATCCTTCTTCCTACAGTGTACACACAATTAAGAAGGAATCGTTTTATTAAATTTTGGTGCAAATATGCCAAACCTTTAAGGCTAATGTCAAACAAAAAGAAGAAATCATTCTTGCTTTCATATGTAGTGAGACACTATAAAGCATGCTTTAATAGTGTGAGACCACAAGAAAGTAAGCTACCAATAAGCATCGTACAAACCGCTAGATTATATGTCATGGTTACATCGTATAAGACTTTAAAATAAAATATTATTTATATAGAGAGATAAATTGAATGAATTTTGGTCGACATGGAACTGAGGTTTAAGAAGAGACTTTTTTACTTTTTGTTTTGTGATTAAAGGTATAACATTTTACAAAAGTCTTAAAGATGCTCGACTTTTACCTAAAAAGTGTTTCATAAAAAGAGCTTATGAGGTCAAAAAGACTCTATGAGACCATGAAAAGCTAAACAAGTATTCCAAGTAATTTCCCATAATAGTTGATGAGGAACAAAACTCAAGATTGCAAATGTACATTCACAAGAAAAGAAGACATATTCTGATTGAAAACTCCTCGATAATCCGATGAATCAATACTGTTACTGATCCTATATTGTTAGAAAAATGTTTTTCTTATCGGAAATCCGTCGGAATACTGTTGAAATGACGATAAAAAATGTTTTTTTTTTGGTAGTATAAACACAATTATCTTAACTATTTCAAAAATGTTATCAAACAAAAATGAGAATATATACCTGAGGAGGTGCATTTTCATCAGATTCCAGTCGATATTCATGCATGATCCATTCAGTCTTTAGTCCATTAGGAGCTCTTCCTTTATAGAACACAAGTGTTTTCCTCATACCTATAAGTCTTGACTTATCGTAAACAGCTTTGTCTCGACCTGTAGCTTTCCAAAATCCAGCCATGGTTGCTCTATTTGTCCTTGTCCCTGTTGGATACTTCTTGTCTTTATGACTAAAGAAATACCATTCATTTCGTTCTTCGTATCCTATTCGACATCTCTCTACAATATTATTCGACAAATATCAGCATTCAACTCATGTCCCGCTTTGAACTTATAAATCTGATGAACCAAACATTTTAGACGTCAAAATTTATAAACGAAATAAAATTATTAAAATTTTAGTATATTTTAAGTGTTATATAACTTTGGACCGACACTAATTCAACTACATATTGTGTTTTGTAGGAATTACCTTGTAGATCCCATGGTTCGATTCTGTAGAGATCAATATCTCTAATAACATCAAGATCGATCTTTTGCGATGCTATTTTCTTTCTCAAATAGTAACCAACGAGCTCTTCGTCTGTTGGATGGAACCTGAATCCTGGAGGAACGCTACATGACTGATCCATTGGCTCCATTGTTTCTGCATAACAACAATGATCATCAATATAGTTAATGTGATATGCTAGACATGTATATGCAATGATTGTATCTTCATGCAAGTTACAATATGTAAGAGTTGAGATTATTTAAACCGACGAAATTTTACTGTTGGAAAACCGGTCGTCAGTTTTCGTCGGAATATGTCAGACAGATTTTCGTCGGTCAAATTTTATTTCAATGATGTTAAGAGCATCAGCATCAAGGGATATTATAGTGTATCTTAATATTAAAAATAAATAAATAAAAAATCAGATAAAGAGAGATTGGTAGAATCGTCTCTCAACAGAGATATTTTAGATACTTTTTAAGAAGAGTTCTGACCACATGTCAGTATATAAATGGTTCTTTTTACTTTACTATTTTTTAATTAATTAAAAATTTTAACTATAAAAATAATAATAATATTTTATTATTAAGATACTTACTTTTAGAAACTGCTCGATGTATATGGTCTAAGTCGTCGAAAATCTGTCGGTTTCGACTATTTCGAATAACTATTCAAGGGTTTGGCTTATCTAAACCAGCGTTTTTTTCTATATATATTATCTAGAGGTATAAGAAACAGCAAATATTTTGATAGAAAGAAAAGAATTTAATCTTGTAATAAATTATAATCATTAATAGGTAATATGGTGATTATATATAGTTTCATCATAATTACCAATCCAATGTTAAAAATAAAAATATGAAATTATATTATATATATGTAAATATATAAGTACATAGGTATTTGTTTACTATATCTTAAAGAGAGAACAGAAGATTGAACTAAAATATGAAAGTTAGGTTTAAGCTTCAATGAGGCTCAAAGAAAACAGACATGTAGAGTTTTGTACTAATGATGCTTTCCTGTTGTAACGTGTGGGCTATGAAATGGTGGAAATGATTATATCCAAAAACGGGGTTTATTTATTTATTTATTTTATTTCTGAGCATTTATTTTATATATGTCAAAGAATAATGTACTAATTAATAAACTACACTAAACTTAAAAAACCAATTCAACCTAGCTACATTATACATATATAATAACATATATACATTAATTATATACAGCCTAATGGAATACAAACAAAAACAGAATTTCGACATTTATAAGAAAACAAAAACCAAAAAAATCATCAAGTACACAAGGCTGTACTATATTACTACTACACACATTATAAATGTACATTTACATACACATGCAAAATATTATCATATATAAATTATATTAGAAGGGTTTTCTTGCTTAATTAACCAAACATACATATGCGAAATATTATCATATATAAATTATATTTGAAGGGTTTTCTTGCTTAATTAATCAATAATCAGCCTTGACTAAGAATTTAAAATATCTAAAAATTTCTATATGGAGATCCAAAATTTTGTTTTATATGGAACAATATGTAACCGATAATGGAAATCGTTTAGTTTCTATCAATACCGACGATCTATTGATTAGTGATCCGTCGAAAAACCATTATTTTCTTGTAGTGAGATTAAAAAAAAAAAAAGAGTAAAGATGGAACAAAAAAAGGATGAATAGAGATCGATATTGAAGTGGATACGTGTAAGTTGAGACGATGCAAATGGCTGTAATTGATCGGTTTGAACACAAGAACCGTTGAAGATTAAGGAAGAAGAAGAAGATCTGAGAGATATGGAAGTGTAGAAGAAGAAGAAGATGATGATCGAGAGAGATTTGGTTATAAGTTTGGGGAATATGAAGAGAGAGAGAGAGAGTTTGATGAGATGGTGAAATATAAAAGGAAGTGAGAGAGAGAGAGAGAGAGTGTGGACCGCTCGATTGCGCGTGGCTTTCTTCATGTCCCCATTTGCCTATGTCACCCTTTCCTCCTCCCGCTCCATTCTCTTCACATTCTTCTTTTTTTTTATTTTTTTGATATATTATATATCATTTCATTATTTATATTTACATTTTTATGAGTGAAACTCATGAATACATTATATATCAAAATAATTCCCTCTGATTTTTTAGATTGATGCATTATCAATATTGCTAGCTTCAAAAAGTTGTATATAAGAGATATATTTGTTGTCAAATGATTTTGAGTTAGAAGATTATAAACTTAATATGATATCAAAATCCGATCTAAACAATTCAATCTGATTCGTACCAAAATTGATCCATCGATCATTGTCTAATATTCCGAGATATATGACAAGAAGAGTCATTACTCGAAGAAACTTATTAGAGAATACACTATCTCAAATCGGAAATTGAAAGGAATCATAAATAGTATAAGAGATATGCGTCAATCCGTTGTCAATTGATATACATTAACTTAACACATACATATAAAATTTGACAGAGGGAATAAATCAATTTATAATAGAAAAGAAGAAAAAATATAACTAGAAAAATGCATTTTAGGGATTGATGTACATTGCATCTATCTCAAACCCTAACATTCCTTCATATATTTAACAATATTGTCCATATATCAAATACATGCCATATTATTATTTTATTAAAAATACATACAAAAAGAACATTCTCTTTTAACCTAGCTAGATAATTACATGAATAGGTTGAAAAAATAATAGAAGAAGATAATTACATGAATAATCCGTCAGACCAATGAGGTTATTTATAGGACATGCCACGCTGGCACAACAGAGAATGTCCCTTTGACACGTGGTGAAGAAACAGACAAAACCGCCCGCTTCACATGCTTCTGATTGAACTGCTTCACTTCAGTCTTCGATTTGACTTAAAAAACTCTTTGGACTTTTGTTTTAAAAAGGGTACATTCGTAGTTTCAAACATCTCCAGTGACTGACGGCATTCTCTTCTTCTCCAATGATTTTTCGACAAGAACCAACGAGAAGGAGGAGTGGAACTCGATCAGCAGTCGCCACGTCACGTTCACTTATTGCCTCTTCTACTATTTATCTTTACGTAGAAGATAAATAAAGCTAGTACCCATATATACATTACATATCATGCGATACAAAAATAAAGTTATTTTCTTATCTTGGTATCAAAATGATTTTGATATATTTTTATAGGGCGTTGTTGATCTAACATTTCGAAATAACTTTTTTCTGTATTCCAGAAAGTTAAATAACCAAAACACTAGACATCAAAATTTGGTTATTAAATTGTAGAACATTTGTTTTTCTCATTAATGAGAATTTGGTTATTGAATCTGTTTTTTGTGACCTATTATAAGTTGGCAGAATTTATATGGGTCAAATTGTTATAAAGAACCAATTTATTAACCAAACTCTCATGAATAAAAAAGTAAATATTTGTATGGGGACTCGAAGTCTGACCTTATAATATTGAAGTCAAATGTTTAACCACTAGATTAACATCACTTATTTTTTTTATTTTTTTGTATGCACCAATAATCATATGTTCTTTCTATTTTTTATCAGATTTTTTTACAGTTGAAATTCTTTTTACAAAAAGTAATTCTTAATATATAAATTATAGAAACACAATCTTCAATAAATATCAAAAATAAATTATAGCATAGTGTATATGTTGAATATGTCAACAAAATTCTTCAATAGATAACTTATAAATTTATTCGGGTTTCGGGTTTTAGGGTTTATGTTTAAAGAATACATTCATGTTATTTTATTATTTGGTTTGATTTCGGTTCAGATCCTTCTGGATCCGAAGAGGGTAGGGGCACCAAAATACTTTCATATTCTTTGAGGTATGGTATTTTCAATCCAAAATATTAAAAATACTCGGAATACTAATAAACTCAAAATTTTAAATTATTTTCATGAAACGGCCGATTCCCCAGCTACGTTACAATACCTCAAAAATAGGATTCGTTTAAGTATTTTTCATATTTAAATTGGATTCAAATTTGTATTTTCTGATTTCAGATTTCGTCTTTGGATTTTTTGTCCAACCTTTTAAGTACTGGAACAAACAATCAAAGAAGAATAATGCGAATTACTGTCAATAATATATATATAGTTTATATATAAGTTAGAATGTCTCCCAACTACTTATACACGAATAAGACAATATACAATGAATTAGTGAAGAGATTTGTAAATGACATGCCACCAAAAAAAGATACAAAAGTTAAATATATTAGAAAGTGAAACAAAATGGTCCTGGTTTGGACCTATATATGCCATTATATCTAATTTCATCAAACGTGGTTCGACATAACTTGTTGGGCTTCAAAATTTGCACTTATTGTCGTTCTTTAGATGTTGACGCTTTGCTTGTTTCTCCGTTCGACATATTAATCAACAAAAACTTAAAAGTATTATGTAAATTAAGTTTCATATATTCTTTTAAAACTAGTTGATAATTATAAGTAGCTTTAGTTTACTTATGAATTTTGTTGTTTTCTTAACGAACAAAACACAGGTCTTTGGAATTAAGCATCATGCACGTGTCGATTGCATGTTTCGATTTTCGGATGAAGAATTGTTTTCATATAAAGTTGACGCATGCTATTGGAAAAAAATGAATAAGTTAAAATTATTTTAATCTAAACGCATGCTATTGAATTTGCTTTTAAAGGTGAGGAATTTTGAGAGAAAAAAAAAATCGAAGAATAATTCAGTTATTTGTTAGGTTGTAACATTGATGTTTTAAAACTAATAAACTTTTATATATTTTCTCTGGTTCTTCATATAATAGTCTCGATATCAAATGTCATTGATCTAACATATTAAACTTCTTGGTGTTAAATATGATTATTTTTGTTAAATCTTCAAACAAAACTTAAAATCGAATTTGTTATTAAAATTATTTTTATTTTCGAAAAAGGTGGTAAACTTGGTATAAAACATATTATTATTTACCGAATAATTTGTGGTCTAGTTTTGAATCTAATAATTATTTTCTTCAGATTCGATTTCTATTAAATACCCTTATGTTTATAAACCGCTAGTTTCAATCTTGGAATTTCTACCAAATTTCGACCTGAACTTTACCGAATTATCACACAAAAATACTGTTATATTGAAACAAAACTTATTGTATAGTTTCTTATGGTAAGAAAAAGTAATTACATTGTACTTAGGAAATGTAATTTAGAATATAGAAATCAGAAAAATGAAATATAAGGGAAGAAGAGATGTCCACGTAGGACGGTGGTGGGTCGGCCGGCGGTCACTAATCAAGCGGCGGAACTCATCATTCCTAAGTGGGTCCTAACCACCTTTCCCTGAAAATGTTGGCCGGTGAATAAAACCAATATCAATAAGTTTATTTGCTGACAAAAAAATTAATTGTAATTTTTGTTCTCCCCTCTCTTGTCCCCAAATGGTGACAGCGGGCAGAACGTGCAGATAAAGCGGGGAAAGCGGATTAAAAGCGGTTAAAAAAAATATGTTGAATGGTGATATGTACCGCGGACAGAGCGGACAAAAAAGTTTTTTTTTTCTTTTTTTTGTCACATAGACACAACAATTTAAACAACATATATATAACAATAATATTAATATTACATAATT
>OVAU01001299.1:0-15394 GCA_900406315.1 Biscutella laevigata subsp. laevigata
TGAGTATTTATAGACAAGTTTGTGGTGGCTATTTAGGTTCTTTAAGATATGTGTATTTGCCAAAAAAAAGACAGAGAGATGTAGGTATTCTTACGCTTTGGACCCAATGTGATAATATTTTAAAAAAATCAAGTTACATTGTTAATTAAGAGTTTCAACTACTTTACATGTATACACGTCAGAGATTTATATATGGATATGTCAAAACTCACATGTGTGAAACAATAAGGTGGCTCTAGACTTGGTTAATGAAATAATGTGTGCAATATATATATATCTTATCGAGCAAGTTGTACGTGGGTGGTTTCGTGGATATATATTTCTGGTTGACAAAAAAAAATTTATATATTTCTGATCATTGTTGGATATTTTATGCTGATTTTCTTATAACGTTTTTATCTTCTACACAATTAATCGTTTAGTCGTATAAGTATACAAATCATAATATTTTTCATCATAAAGTCCTTCTCTTTATTTGTTCAAGAAATACTTTTTGACCCGAAAAGTAATTGAAGTTTTATATTTTTCTAGTAAGCATTTTAACGCAAGAAAATTATGTGTTTTCCTGATAATTGCATAATTGCCTAACTGCGTTTTCTAATGTGATTATGCAAAATTTTTGCCAATCAATCAAAACTGCTTAAACTCAATAAAACGCAGAAACATAAAATTGTTTTTTTTGCCTACAAAATTACAAAGAATTATACATTAGGCAATTAAGTGTGTTTTTAGTAGTTTATTTGCTTAAAATCATTAATTTTTTGTTTTCCATAATTACAATAAATAAAAAACAAATAAACAAATTTTATTTGTTATCACCCCAATATACCTTATTAACTAATATATCTTAATTATTAACTTATGTACATACTATATCTACGAAATGAACTTGTTAATTTCACAGCATCATTAGAGATTTAAATGTATTTATCTATAAATATATCAAAAATTAGTAAATATGATTAAATAGAAAATAATGAATAAATGTAAGATGTGTTATTTTTTAGAAAACATGTCATTATTTTAGAAATTATTAATTTCTAAAATATATATGTATATTGGTAATTTTTAAATTATATTTCATCATTCTGCAAAATTTATTCAATCGCACAAAATTTCATTAAGCAGATTTTTGTTAGGCAATTTTTTTATGCTGCAAAATTTATTATGCAATTCATTCCACGATTATGCAATGTTACCGATCGAAGCCAAAAAAAGTTTATTTTGGGGCATATGCATATTGCATATTAATCCTACGAGTATGTAATATGTCTTATCTTGGAGAAATAATCTTAAGACCTTCTCTGTTACAGAGAGGTTTGATCTGGAGGGTCGAAGCATATCATCAACATCAAAGGACAGTAAAGAAGAAGAAGAAAAGACTATAAATATTATTGAAAAAACCTATAAAGGATTCAATTGAAACGAAGAGGACGAAAACTCTCTTTACACAAATGTTACTTTTCTTTCCATCTTTATATTAAAGAGATACAATGCATGCCACTCCTTTAACCCAAAACCCTCCATTATCATTCTTTTTAAGACTTCCCATGAAACCAATGCTAGCTTCAGTGTCCGTTTGCTGGCCTGAAGTCTCTATAGCCGTTGGTTCCAGTGGACAAATTTGGGTTTGATGAATCTAAATCAAAGTAAGAGTAAGAAGCTGATGCTGATNGCTGATGCTGATATATCATCTTGGTTCCTCATAGCTAGTACAGACAAGTCCATATTCGCCATTAGCCATTGTGTTTGTGTCAACCCATCCATTTGCCCGTTACCATATGGTGAAGAAGAAGAAGATGGATGTGGCATGTATTCACCGTACGACTGGTGAAAGCCATCGTCACTGTAACTCCTTGACCTGCCAGAGATCCCGAGATCTGCACCGCCATGATATGAGTACTGGTTGTTGAACAGTTGTGGTGAACGGTATACACTACTGTCCATTGAACCCTGCTCGTCTTCAAGCAGATCGTTGATAATATCAAGGTGAGGGAACTCATCTGTCATCAGAGTCTGTGCCGTTCTCCCAGTCTGAATATCAGTAGGCCTTACATGTGTGTTGTACGGGTTCATTCTATGATTCCCGCTGCTGGTTTTTGGTGTATCTCTGCTTGAACTCGAACCACCGGTCCACGGCAGCCCACCAGATGAAACATCCGAAGAGCCAACATTGATAGGGAAACCAGACTGATTAGATAATGAGATAGGAGGCGGCTGTGAATGAGGCGGTAATGTGCTTGTTCTCGTTGAGTGAGAGCTTGAGTGGTTGATACCAGATGAACCGACTATGGCATGTTTGTAGGACTGAGGAATGAAAGCTTGGCAATGTGTCTGCGAACCTAAACGGCCTATTGAGCTCACTGAACGAGCAAGGGACGTTGTCGAGGTTCGAACAGCAGAGATTACAGGTGCAGCTTGCTTTGGAGGGATTATAGGAGCACTCAGCGGCCTTGTCACAGAAGCTGCTGGTTGTGCCGTGAGTTTTGGAGAATCGCTTTTCTGTATCTCGGCTCTAGGACCCACAGTTTGTAACAAAATATCTTGAGATGGTGATGCTTGACCTGATGCAGGTGATCTAGCAGATATAAGTTTCCTGTTTGGAACAGCATCTACATCTGAGACACCCTTTTTCTCTGGTTTTGCTTGCCCTAGAGATGGGAGATTCCAGGCAGCAGCTCTAGGCGAGGAACGTACAGTAGCACTTTTCTCCTGCATCTGAACCTTGCCATGATCCTGCAAAATGAATAAAATATAATCATTTCATGTTGATAAGCATATCAGTAAAATGGTATGAAGATGAGCCAACGTGACTTCTAGAATACAGTTTACAAAAACAAGTATCCAATCAACAGAGTATTGTAGCCTTCCCTCTTAACGGTTATCTTCTAATTTCTAACATTGAAATTTCACAAGTATGAGTGAACCACCTTGCTAACAGGACTACGCTCTGCAGGGTTTTGTGATTCCTGGATGCGGGAGTTAACCACGTCAGCTTCACCAACTCTATGTATCTCAGAAGAATTGCTCTGATTCTTACGGTCAGATGCATGTCTTGATGGTTGGCCCTCTTTTTCACTGGATACACTGTTGGTATCAGATGCCTTTCCTGATTTTGTTTTTCCGCTGCACATCACAACAAAGGTTAACAGGATGGGCAACAAACACAATAATCAAAGGAAGCTGCAAACAAAATGTATACTTACTTGCTAATCCACTTCTGGCTTCGGTAGTTTAATACATGCCCTTTGTATGACCCATTGGCTACACCTGATCGGATCGAGTCCTTAGAACAAGGTGAAGAACTATCATCCAGTGTGGACAGATACTTTCTTTCTGAAACTCCATTAGGCATAGATATGCAGCTGCCTCTTCCTCTGCTAGTGTTTCCTGAAGGAGGAGGCTGAATCTCTGAGGCATCTATTTCCCAATGAAGAGAGCTACTATCTCTATCTTCTGAATCAAGCTGAAGAATATCAGCTGAACTATCTACTGAGTCAGAAACGTCAGAGACATCTCCAAGTGTGTCAGGTTTTTCAGCTGATGTTTCTGCTTTCGCTCTCATACATTCCTCTTTCTCAATATTATCCCTTTCTTCAGTTTGGGTTCTCACCTTCTCTTCTTTCCTTTTTTCCTTCCCTCTATTTTTGTTCTTTCTCTGTTTCGCCTAGGAATTTCCAAACAACAAAGAATCCATTAGCACCCAACAAGTTGTTTGTGGCATTATTTCTTTTGGACGTAACAGAAGTGCAAGTACCTGTTTCTTCTTAGACTTCTTCTCTTTTTCGGATGCTCCTCTTTTGGCCTTTTGTTCGCTCTCTGCTAGCCATGCTTCCTCTTCTTCACGAATAAGCTCTTCTTGCCTTCTCCACGCAATAGCCTCTTGGTAAGCCACTTCAATTTTGTTGCTGCATTTCTCAGAAAGATTGCAGTGCGATACATGAGATACAGCTAAGAACACGAAGACACACAATACCAGAAATAGAGAACAAACACAATCAGCGGTTTTAGAATTAATATCTTCACGCATTTTTTAGCTTCAAAACAAAGTATGTGCTTAATGAATTGCTTTGTATGGAAATTTCAAGCCTAGAGATAAAATCATGCAATATTAATGATTTACTTTGTAAGGAAATTTCAAGCCTAGAGATAAAATCATGCCATATTACCTGAAGATATGCGCAAGAACAAATATCTCCACAGTCCGTCTACCCAACTCAGTTAAACGCATCTCATAACGCTCTATGGGTTCTCTGTTGAATCCGTCACCAGCATTCCCATCCTAGATTTGATGGAAGAAATAAAAAATAGTACTAGTGTAAGTAACGCCGAGCTGATATGGAGATCAGTGCTCATGCAAGCACTTTTACACGGATGGAAACTAACCTTCAAACGGTTTTGATGACCCTTCTCATTTGGGGGTAATGGCTCCAGAGCAGCTCTCTCTAGGAGTAACAGCACATCATCGACTAATGCAAACGTATCTTTGTCCATGCTAACAATTGGAGCTGGCAATTCCTCGGTATCCGTTAGTCTCAGCTTACTTTTCTTGTTCATAGTTTGGCCTTCAAGAGCCTTCAAGCCACTATACAAGGAATCCATCACCAAAGTAGATGTAACTTCCTTCTCGATGAAAAAGTGTTTTACAACTATTTTAAGAATCACATCCATTTTCTCTCGGGACATCTGACACCTTGAATTTGGGTCCAGCCCCCTCCAGAAGGCACAAAAGCTGCATCAAACAATGAAATCATTCCTTGTTATGCAAATATCTCAAACTTTGAGCGAAAATATTTATACAAATAAAAGTGCAAAACTACTCTAGATTGGGGTAAATCCCGGCCTCCACAACTTCTTCGACTGGAGGAGATGAATATAGATGTGGAATACCTTTTCCATTTTGTCTTGTCCTCTATCAACCTACCAAGCTTGCTTCTTTTCTCTTCCACAAAACGCCAAAAAATTTGCTCTACATTTGTCAAATACACCCTAACAAGTTCCCTCCTATACTGACAAAAAAGGCAGCGAAAAGGCCGGTCCACCCTCTCTCTGCAAGAAACAGATAACGGGAAATTATCTAAAATGCAAAAAAATAATAATAATAATAATACTTCAGCATAACTTTTCTTGCAATGTGTATTTGTCGAGGAAAGTTGTAAACACGTGTACATGTATGTATGTTAATGGTGTGGTGGGGATGTGTTTAAGATCCTGAACAAGTAAATCCGAGAACTCTCTTTATTAAAACCGAAAAGAAAAGAACGTAACAAGAATGAAAGTCTCAAGTTCTCTCCTCTCAGCCTACCCTTACAAAATCTCTTAAGCACTCTCTAGCTTGGATGAGTCTCACAACCATGACTTCATCTCTATACATAAGAAAACATAAAAGCAAACGACGTAGGAAAAGGAAATAGAGAAATATAAATACTAAACATTATTCTAAATCAAGAAACAGAAAATCAAATTAAAAAGGAAGTGATGCTAATAGAAGCATACGTATTAGGTTGTATGGCACTTGCCACATGACTTTAAGTAAACTTAATCTTGCATTTACCTGATCACCTGAACTTGAGCCTTAATAATAAGAGAATCAGAATCATCTAAAAATCCTTCTTGTAATTTAGGTAACTCCATAAACTTTTTCCATCCCCAATCATGCTCTTTCTTCCAAAACCGGTGTAAGGTATCTATACGAAAACATGTTCAGTATGTCTGCGTAATAATGGGATGCATGGAGATGAAAGATGCAACAGGTAACCTGAATGCTTCGATTTCTTTGCTTCTTTATTCACAACAGCTATAGTAAACTGAGCAAAATGACTCCATCCTGTCTCATATATAACAAAAGAACCTAAATGATTAGTTTTCCGGTTCAAGAAGTGCAATGGACAACCAACAAACAACAATACTCACCAGGAAGAAGTTTCTCATGGTTTGCAACACAAAGAAACAAAGAGAGGTGATTGCAAACATCACACCCTTGTGGATAAATTAAAATATACCTGCCATGAAAGGAATATAGAACTTTTTTCGTAAAATATTTGAGCATGGAATAAAGAAATATACGCAACTAGGTTAGCTAATTACATAACATTTCAAACTTATTGTTATAGTCAGCTAATTGAATTAGCTACTGAGAGCTTAAATTTACCATTTGTAGCCCCCAACTTCAAAAACACTACCACGAATCTCCCGTTTATTGATTTCTGAGAATTTCTCAATCTTCCAAGTATCTCTCCCATATAGGTCAGAGGGTTTTGAACCTAGAAATAAGAAACACATAGCCATGAAACAAATAACCAAACAAAGGAGAGATATGTGAGACACGCTTCGTGTGAACAAAACAAGATTCATGAAAAAGTAACAAATACCAAAATCATCATAATCATCAATGTCCCAATATGGTGGCGATGTTGAAGGAGTCCCATTCTCCACTTGATCAGACGATCGCCACTCTGCAAGTGCTTCTTCTGATTTACTTCTTTGCCCATTTGAATTACCTTCCACTGATCTTCCTTCTCCAGAATCATCATTAGTACTCTCGGACATTCCCCTTAAGCTTAACTACGGAAATAAATAATTAAGCATGCAAATTAGAATTCTAAATTTTGCCAAATCTTTCTGAGGAATTACACAGAACAGTTGAATGTAGTAACATGACACTGATCAAATTCTCAAAATGTTCATTTGAAATCTATATAAAGAAACAAACATGCTCCAATTAACAAAAGCGAGAGACTGAAAAAATCTAAATCTTCAATTCATGGCTCAAAACAATAAAACCAAATCGATCAACTAAATCCCCAGAATTTACATTCATTTATTAAAAAACGGTGAAAACCCAAGAAGAAAATCAGAAGAAATCAGCGATCGGAAAACAAAACAAAAACTGCAACAAACCTAAAACCAGGATCGAAATCGGAAACCTAAAGCCTCGGAGAATCCGAATATTAAGGAAGAAACGAGATTGAAGGGGGACGTAAATAGATCGAAGCGAAACCTGAGACGGTGGAAGAAAAGAGCTCACAGAGAAAAGTTTTAATCTTGTAATGGATTTTAATGGCAGCTCCTTCTTCTAGAGAGAGAGATGAAGAGGTCGTAAGAAAGAAGAAAAAAACCACAGCGAAAGGAGAGAAATGAAAAAAAAAAAAAAAAGCTTGTAAGAAAAAGTAAAACTTAAATATTTAATTTTTTTTTGGCATGTAATATGTATATATATATATATGTATATATATATATATATATTTTCAACACATGTAATATGTATATATAACGTTCATGTTTCATTTTTTCTCAATTTTAGTAACAGAGGAAATAGTTAAGAGCTATATTTATTGATTAATTTCATTACATTTTCAATTATTAATCACTTACTAAAGAAAATAAATAAAGTGATATAAATCAACTTTTTACCTTAAAAAGGAAAATATTTTTAAATATATATATTTAGAATAACAATGGACACATTTAGATTTAGCGAAAATGTTTATGATTTACAATTTAAAATTTTAACACTATTTTATCTTCGAATTAAATGAAATTAAAGATGGCTTTAAAAGAACACATTAGTTATGATTAAAACTTTGCATTCTATAATTTCAATTAGTGTCTATTGAACTCAATGCAAGATAAAGTAAAAATTGTAAGATCTATAAAAGATAAAGACAATAGCTAAAACATGGTCGAGGCAAATTTAAACCAACTAGCAATACCATACCAGAATATATATAATAAAAATAATATCAGTTTAAATGAATGTAGTAACTAAAACACACAAATTTTTTGGTGCATTTTAAACAATTATACCATATCTTATTTTTTTAATTTCGAAGCCCTAAACTCGTTTATATGTTATAGATTAAAATTTTTGCTTTTTTGTTTTAATTCTTGTTTTACTTGTTTTAGTTCAAAACGATCCGGAATAGGAGTATATTGATACAAGATAAATGTTTGGATGTAAATATGAGAGGCACATGAATGTTAGCTGCCTAATTTTCCCAAAAAAAACAAAGGCAATAAACAAAATTCAAATCAAGTTCATGCATGGATTCCAACTAATGAAGTTATGAAGATGTGAACACTTAAGACACAAAGGAACCACAATGCATGTAACAGAAAAACAGATTAGAAACTTGCCTAAATCTATTAGAAGTAAAGTTCAGGTTCCTGTCCATGACTCTATCCTTAATTAGCCTCTCAATCATTGAGGTTGCTCTCTAGTTGTTGCTTACGTCCAAAACAAAAGTTTTGTGGTTAAAATGGTTGAAATTTGAAATTTTAGGATTTTTGTCATTTTTTAAAACAAGGTCATTTTGTTAACGTGAGGTTTAACTCCGTCTCAATTTTCTGTTAATTAATGATGTTAGCGTCGCGTTTACTTTAGCTCAGTCAACAGAAATATGAGATTTAAATTGAGAATCAACAAAAATATAAGATTTAAATGACTTAGTTCAAAGTTTAAACAGTTCAAAGTGATAATTCACAGTTTAAAAGAGAATTATGATAAATGCATGCCAAGTTTCTTTTAATTATGAACTAAGATGTGGGAGGATTTGGTTAGCAGGCACAATAAAACCTCTATAAAATAATACTCGATAAATTAATAATCACGATAAATTAATGAATTATCTCAGTCCCGAATTGGACTAGTGTAAAAATAAGCGAAATTCGATAATATAATAAGATAATATTTTTTTAGAAACTCCTATATAAAATATGGTCTCAATAGTTACATAAATTAATAAATATACGATTTTTCATATATATTTATATATATATATATATATATTTAATAATTTTATTAAAATACTTGTTTATTTTTCTACTTTTTTTTAAAGTTGAAATCCTTTTAGATTTCATTTTGTTACTCTTATTATTATTTATATGTTTTACTCAAGTAACTCTTTCTATACTTTATCATGATTGATTTTTTAATATATGATAACTCATTATTAACAATAATGTAAAAATAATAATTAAAATTGATTTTGAGTTCTGAATAAAATAATAATAATTAGGTTAATATAATTAAGAAAATAAATATAAAATAAGGTGAATTCTATGAATCTTCTATTATTCAATAAAAAAATTAAAATAAAATAAAATACAGGTGTATAATATAAAAAATAATAAATAAACAAGGAAGTGCAATTAATTATTATAAAGAATATGAATTAATATAATCAAAATTTATGATTTTAGTAAAACTAAAATTTTAGGAAATTATGAATTTAAATAACTCTATAAATTATTATTTATTAACTTATAGTATAAGTTAATAAATATTAATTTATCGATTAATTAATACCTTTATAAATTAATAATTTTTAACAGTTCCACCATTATTAATTTATATAGGTTTTACTGTAATTAGGTTAAGTACCCCCACAAAAGTATTCACAAACAACAACATATACATTCGTGATTTTACTTAACTTGATTATTCAATTAAATTTCCTTGAACTATCTTTTTGAAATTAAATCATCATGAAATAACAATTTTGGAAATTTTATAATGTTTTATAGTGGTGTTAAATTTTTTTAATGTTTGTATGTTTTATTGCATACATTTTCAAGTTATGCTATTTTACCGTAAAACATTTCATCATCAAAAAATTTAACTCTTCTCTTTTAGATGGGTGTGCATATCTTATATATAACGAGAGAAATTGTGCTCTCACGTGATGATATGTGTCACTCTCTTCTCTATAATAATTATGATTATATTATACAATAACATAAGTTTAACAGAAAATCTAATGGGACATTTGGTAAAGTATATGTTATGGAATTGCAGAGGTCATGAGTTCGATTCTCTACATATTCACTTTTTTCTTAATTTTTTTTATCAATACGACGTAATTTTGATGTATATACATAAATATAGATTTTGAAATTTATGTCTAGTTGATGATTGCAAGATGATATAGTTGTAAAGTTGCTAATATTTTATCGTTGAAAAATAAAAATAAAAATTAATATGCAAAGGTATATTCAAAACTGATTAAATACAAAATATGTAACTACATATAAAAGTTGATAGTAAAAAGTAGATAATTTTTTTATACAAAATTAGATATATAAAAACTATTACAATATTGAAATTTGGATAATGAGTAAGAATAAATGATAAGTAAATATTTAAAAAAGATAAAATAGGTTAGTAGGATGATAATTTTTAAAAAATTTAAATAAGATAGACAATTTTATTGATAATACATATAATATTAAATTTTTAAATTGTATTAAATTGATAAAAATATTTGATGTACTTCTTAAAACTAAGTCAGTCATCATTTTAAACTAAACGAATAAAATCATTTTCTGTACAAATTAAAAAGTTACTTTTATGTCTACATGGTAATATATTATTTAACAATCACAACATAAGAAACTAAAAATAAAACTAGAAAGATATAATGGACAAAAGAAAAATTAAAATACATCATGTAGATAATATATTAAATATAGAGAAAAATATAACTGTATAAACAAAATAAAAACATAAGATATAAAAGATAAAAATGACGAAAAAATCAAATTTAAAATACAAATAAAAATTACAATTATTTCATCATTTAGGAATTAGAGAAAACATAAATATTTAAAATTTATATACGGTTATGATCATAATATAATAATTATATAATAACATATAAGAAAATTGATACTGAATATTAGATAATTAAAAACATTATTAAATAAATTTCGCGTATCACGCGGATACTCTTGTTGTAGTGTACATAAATATTATGTAATTTGAACTACATCATTCGCTATATATATATATATATATATATATATATATATATATATAAAAAATAATNTTTGTAAAACTATATAATTTTGACTTTACTTTGGTCAAATAACTTTTATAAATGAATTTGTCTTGTAACAGGAAAATCCAATCTATAAACAAACACTATGAAAGTAAATTATGTCAAGTCAAAGTGTTCCAAGATCAACTCCAAAACAACAGCTGAAATCATATATCAAGCTACTGGATTTTAAACTTTATATATCAATTATAGTACATGATTTTGAGATTAATATGTGATTTTATATATATATATATATATATATATATATATATATATAGTTCAATGATTTTGTTATATAGTGTAAATTAGGGATATATAGTTTGGCCACAATAGCAAAGATCTACTAATACATGAGATTAAATATGTTATAGATCTGAATACTTCTATGAGAAAGAAACCTTTGGGATCATATAATCAAAAGATTAAACATGTATATACATATATCACATAGCTCACAAAACATTCAAATAAAATACCCACCCAAAAATATAACCTTGACATATAAGAAACTTCTCCTATAAATATATATATGCTTTTCTAGATTACTTATATCAACCTCCAAAACCATATATAATATAAACCAAAAAGTATTAAACATCTGTAAAATATATAAAGAAGTTGATGATCATAAGCCAAGACGTAGCTCCAAATCGATATCATCTCCTTCCACGACGGCGTTTTCTCTCCTTGTTACCATCGAGCCTATTCGTAAGCTCAAGTTCATGGTCGTCGTCCTCAACAAGGAGTCTCCCTGCTCATAATCCCCACGATCAGACGCCACGTGGAAGCATCTTCGAGAATCAGAGAGTGCCACATCAGCATCGTTTTGCAGCTTGGCCTTTTTGAGACGATCACGTCGATGGATGTTCATGTGANGACCATCGAGCCTATTCGTAAGCTCAAGTTCATGGTCGTCGTCCTCAACAAGGAGTCTCCCTGCTCATAATCTCCACGATCAGACGCCACGTGGAAGCATCTTCGAGAATCAGAGAGTGCCACATCAGCATCGTTTTGCAGTTTGGCCTTTTTGAGACGATCACGTCGATGGATGTTCATGTGACCACCTAAAGCTTGTGCGTTTGTGAAACCTCTTCTGCAGAAAGTACACTCGTACATCCGTCTCGTCACGGTCGAGACCGTCGAACGGTGGTGCCCGACGGTTCCGGTTTCTGATGACGTGGACGACGATGATCTCTCACAATCCATATTTTGAAGGATCGATATATAGTTTTCGAAGAGATGTTGAAAACCCTAGAAGTAGAAGTATTTTGAGGGAAGATTGAAGATGGAAGAGTAGTCAAATTTGTTGGGTGCATATAAGGATGAGTTTTATATAATTTTATANACGGTTCCGGTTTCTGATGACGTGGACGACGATGATCTCTCACAATCCATATTTTGAAGGATCGATATATAGTTTTCGAAGAGATGTTGAAAACCCTAGAAGTAGAAGTATTTTGAGGGAAGATTGAAGATGGAAGAGTAGTCAAATTTGTTGGGTGCATATAAGGATGAGTTTTATATAATTTTATAAACAGACTAATTCCACTTTTGTTTTGTGTGTGTATATGTTTGGAAGACATGATTTGGATTTTTCTTACGTGGTATATTAATGTATCGACTTTTAATATACAATTATCACCGTATATGGTGGTAGACTTTGTTTATTTTCTCATGCATGTATTATGAGCTAAATTATGACTTAGTATATAATTTAATATTTGATTTCCAATAATAGAAAGTTTATATAGCTAATCCTAATTAACAAGCAAAGCAATATATCATACCATAATCAGTTATGGAATTTATTAACATCAAGTTAAATAAAGTTGCTCTCCAAAATTTACATTTTGACTTTTATATTTAACTCTAGTACTTCTACTAATTCTCTAGCTAGTACTAGTACGTAATTTTTTCATTCTTTATATATATATATATATATATATATATATATATATATAAATTCAGGTCCTTCGTACTCAGACTAATTCTGGAGACTATGAAAAGTCAAGTAAATATTTATGAGATCAGAGTAATGTATTGTAGTTCTTCATAGCAGATGGATCGAACTCGAAAACGTTATATCTTTTATCTAACTTCTTACCACTAAACAACACTTTCTCGGACTAATATGTAAAATTTTATGCGACATGCAATTTCGTAGTTATCTTAGATTATGGATTTTTGTATTCTGTTTTCAACAGTACATATGTACAAGCTTACAACACTCATACTTAAACAAATATATTGAAAGAGACATAACGAAAGATTTCATTAGAAATCAAAGAAAAGTAAATATGTCAATTCGCACATTAATCCAATTAACTGAAATCCAAATCAACCTCAACTAAACTCTTCAATTAGTCCACAAAACTACAAGAAATGATGACAATTAAAAGGCAAAGGGAGTGGTTTAAGTCAAATCAATGGTGTTTTGTCTACATGTCTAAATATTCCTTTTGTGTGTTGTCTTGTCTTGTAATAATCTGACCTTTTGTATCTCAGTTTGATCGGCACCAAAAAAACATTTCTAGGTTACACAAGAGAGTGCATATGTTTCTTTTCGTATTGACATACGTCATATTTTTCATTTAACTAGAATTGTGACCTCCCCTATGAATGAGGTATCTATATTTTTAATATTTTTTATTTTAATAAATATAACATATTTTAATTTGTATCAGTAACTTATTTGTAATTTGAAATTATTTTACCAAAGTAATGCACTTAATTGTTTTAAAAATTAATCATACTTAAATATTTTATTTTTTAAGAAAATTAGTATTTAATATTTACTAATTTACATCTAAAAATTATTTTTAACGAAATAGTGAAATGTAAAATAACAAGGAGAATTACCTTAAATTAATACATAATTAAATTTATGGTTAATTATCGTACTTATATTCTATAAACTTTCGTAAAGAATACTTATTTATAGATACAAAGTCTTATTTACTAGTTTAGGGTTTATGTTTTAAGTGACAAAAAAAAGGGTTTATGTTTTAATATATAGAGGATTCTCTTTCCTCTTAAGTTGATGTGTTTTTTTTTCATTTTTATTGATAAAGCTCAACTCTCTTTAAAAACATATTCTACTCCACTCATTTTTCAACTTTTTAAGTTTTTCTATTCATTACTTTTTTCTCATTCTTACTAATAAATCACAATTTTCTTAAAACCTCATTCTATTTACAACATTTCATAATTAAATTCTAATTATCAACTACTAATTTGATATTCGTTTAAGAACCTCTTTAAAACATAAAATAGTATCTACAGCTCATATTTCATTAATCTTTAGCGTTTAGTATTTTTAAAAGTAAATACAAATTAAGTAAGTTAGTGACATATTTTTGAATGAAATTTCAAAATTTTAAATATTATATTATATTTTTACCACCTAAGATAATTCCCTAATTTTTTAACTCCATTTAAAAAATGAAAACTCACAATTCTTTTTTATATTCAATATACCACATCTCAAAATTTATCATGTTTTTTCGAGAAATCTAAGTTCAAAAAAGTGCATCAATTATTTCTTTTAAAATAGAACTTCGTTATTATTCAAAAATAATATTCAATATTTTATATGCAAATACTTTTGATGGATCATAATAGTTTTGTGAATGACTATTATCAAGTGAACATTTTTATACGTAAACACATACAAAACAAATATAGCATATAACTTTTATTATCTTCTAAGCAAAACAATTTATGATATTGGTTTTTTGGTTGTAATATTTGTGTGGATGGAGCTAAGGCTATGGATTATAAATTTATAACTTACCATAGTTAAATTTTAAGAATGTTAAAAATAGTTAATAACTTACCATAGTTAAATTTTAAGAATGATAATAACATTAATGATTTCTCTAAATGTTTAAAAGAGATTATGATATGATTTGTATAAATGTAATTTGACCTATTTTTATTCAGGTGCGTATTCTTACTTGAATATGATATATTGAAAAAAGATTCATGGATACAGGATACACGTGTTATTAATTAAAATAAATGACTACGTTAAAATTATTAAACTATGAGATGAGTTATGTGAATGCTAAAAGAGGAGATAAGTCAAAAGATGACCAAATTGGTCTCAATGGTTCTCACATCCATCTCCAACATCTCTTTTATGTTTCTCTTTATTATATCTATCCTTTTGTAAACAAAAAAAAAAAAAAAAAACTTGACTATTTTCTCTCTCTCTCAGCCACCACCATGGCTACAACTCTCAATCTCTTCTTCTTATGTTCAGTCCTAAATTCACTCTAGATCTCTCAAAACTCACATGGTATATAAAGCTCCTAATCTCTCATTCTACTCAGTTTTTCGGCAAAATCAAACTCTCTTTTTCTATTTTTGTTCTTGTTATTGACTGAATCTTTGGTTCTGTTTCTTCTTTAATCTGTTCAAAGCTTCAAATCTGGTTCAAATTTGGTTTTGTCTTCTTGNCTGTTCAAAGCTTCAAATCTGGTTCAAATTTGGTTTTGTCTTCTTGAATCTGTCTAGTTTCAAGCCAAATTCCACTACAAGAAAACGCGGGTTTAGCCACTCCCATCAGCGAC
>OVAU01001300.1:0-13007 GCA_900406315.1 Biscutella laevigata subsp. laevigata
GAACAGAGTCTCATTACTACAACGATAGTAGTACGAAAAACACCCTGTTTATCAGATTGCGTCCATTACAGGAAAATAAGTTTCCTCGTAATCTATTTTGGGTCTTTGAGAAAAACTTTGTGCTACAAGGCGAGCTATAAATCTCATAATCTCATTTTTCTCTTTTGTTTTCTAACAAAAACCCATTTGTCACCTTTAGGTATGAGTACGATGGGTCTAAATACATTTCTTTTATTGAGCGAACCTAGTTCGACATGTATATCATCTCTCCATTTGATCCAGTCATGTCTCTTTTGACATTCATATACTGACTTTGGATCTGGATCCTTAATTTCTTCCTCAATTTCCTTAGATATAAGGAATGAGAAAACAACATCACCATCATTCATATCATTTTTACTCCATATCCTTTTATTATGAATGTAGTTGATAAAGATCTCCTGATTTTCTTCAGGTTCATGATTNTAATTTCTTCCTCAATTTCCTTAGATATAAGGAATGAGAAAACAACATCACCATCATTCATATCATTTTTACTCCATATCCTTTTATTATGAATGTAGTTGATAAAGATCTCCTGATTTTCTTCAGGTTCATGATTCTCTACGAGATCATTTGTTTCATGATTCTCTTCTTCCAAAATATTTTCCGCTAGTTTGGGATCATCACGATTTTCAGCTTCTTTTCGTTTTCTAGGATTTTTATCCTTATAACCCTCATGTCTACCATGTTTTAGGTGTGTTCTAGACTCATATGCATCATCTGCTTTTCCACGTTCTTGTGGAATCTCAATACGAGCAAGAGCATTTGCAGCTGGTATATGCGATTTACTTACCGTTTGTGTATTAGTAAATGCATCACGTAGCGGATTTGCTATATTGTACAAATGCATAATTCGTTGAACTTCAAGTTCAAACTGCTTGGTAGGATGATCAAGATGTTACAATGATGGTGCACTCCATTTGATCTCTTTTCCTACCTCTATATTTTCTCCCCCTATAACCGGGAATACTTTTTCATCCAAATGACAATCGGCAAAATGGGACATTAAAATGTCACCTGTATGAGGTTCTAGGTATCTTATCATTGATGGAGAATCACAACCGACATATATTCTCAACCTTCTTTGTTGTCCCATCTTTGTACGTTGTGGTGGTGCTATAGGCACATATACCGCACAACCGAATATCCTTATATAAGAAATATTTTGTTCTCGACCAATTGCTAACTACAATGGGAAATACTTATGATACGCTCTTGGTCTTACCCGAATGAGTGCTTATGCATGTAATATTGCATGTCCCCATACAAAGGTTAGAAGTTTTGATCTCATGATTAATGGTTTTGCAATCAATTGCAACCGTTTAATTAATGATTCAGCCAAACCATTTTTTGTGTGAACATGAGCTACTGAGTGTTCAACATCAATTCCAGTTGCCATACAATAATCATTGAAGACTTGAGATGTGAAATCACTAGCATTTCCTAGCCTAACTCTTTTAATAGGATAATATGAGATTTGAGCTCTCAATTTGATTATCTGAGTTAGGAATCTCGCAAATGCCACATTGCGAGACGATAATAGACAAACATGTGACCATCTACTCGATGCGTCAATCAATACCATATAATAATGAAATTGTCCACACGGTGGATGTATGGGTCCACATATATCACCTTGAATTCTTTCAAAAAACTTTTGTGATTCTTTATCAATTTTGGTTGGCGATGGTCTTATGATCAGTTTGCCAAGAGAACATACAACACATATCATTTTATTCCCATGATAAATCTCTTGGATTTTCAGTGAATGGTCATGTGAGGTCTCAATGATTTTTCGCATCATCAATGTACCAGGCTGGCTGAGACAATCATGTCATAAAGTGAAATCTTCGGAATTTCATTTGATCACAAGATGTGATTCTATTGCTCTATATATGTATGAAGCATCACAGATGGAAGTTCTGGAAATTTTTCCAATCCAACTTTTTGTCCATACTTCTCAAAAGCCATGTATTTCTTTCCATCCTCAGTTGCATATTGAGTATCATAACCTTGAAGATATATGTCTTTAAAACTCAACAAATTCCTTTTAGAATTTAAAGAATATAAAAAAATTATCAATGGAAAATTTTGTTCCATTCGACAACATAAAGATTGCTTTGCTTATAGCTTCAATTAGGTTTGACGACAACATTTCTGGGTTTTAACTCAGAGAAATAATGTTTGTGTCTCATAATAATGTGCATTGTTCCTCTATCTGAAATACAAATTTCTCTAACCCTTTTCTTGGATAATGTCCATCCATAACTGTAATAAACATAATACGAAAAGGTAGCGAAATTCATTTTATAAAAACAAAGTACAATAATTATACATTAGGTTGTTGTTGTAAAACAAACATTACTAAACACACAACATAAAAAGTATAATTATACAAAGCTTTCTTTAGTGACTATTTACTAGTCCACTATAAGCATCTTAGTATCACCCACCAGTGGCCTCGTCGATATCGTTACCAAAATCAGAAGCATCAAGGTGCGTTGTTCCCTCGAAGCGTTCTATCATGTTAACCTCTTTTCCCTTTCCCTTTCCCTTAAGGGATTCCTTATACAATTTACAAAGGTGGGCAGGAATTTGACATACAATTGGACAAGTGCCCTTTTGATTCACACCGGTAACATGTACTATCATGTTACCCTGGACCTCTTTTCCTTTGGATTTCTCCTCAGGTCAAACCCATTTGAAGGATCTCTTTTCTTGTGGATTATGAAACTTTCCACGTCCACGATATGGTCGGCGACCACGACCACGACCTCGATAGGACGAGTTATCGCCCTCTAGTTTCATTTCAACAACATTTACTTCAGGTAATGCCTTGCTACCGGTTGGGCGAGCGTTATGATTCTTTATGAGAAGCTCATTGTTCTTCTCTGCTATCATAAGTGCCACAATTAACTTAGAAAATCTTTTAAACCCACAATTCCTATATTGCTCTTGTAGGACGTAATGATTTTTGTGGAATGTGAGATAAGTCTTATTCAACATTTCTGCTTCAGTGACTGGCTTACCACAATATTCCAATTCGGTAGCTATCTCAACATTAGCAGAATTATATGTTTCCATATTTTTGAAATCCTTAAATCTCAGGTTCGTCCACTCATCAAGAGCACGAGGAAGGGTTATCTCCCTCTGATTGTCAAACCTCTCTTTCAAGACTTTCCACAACTCAGTGGAATCCTTTAGATGTGCATAATCATGCATCAAAATTTCATCTAAATGTTTCCTAAGGAAAAGCTTAGCGTTTTCTTGAGGCGAGGACGCATTTATCTCCTTGATAGTGTTCGATAATTTATCGGACAATAGATGGAGCTCCACATCAGTGGTCGATGCTATATAGTTTTCTCTGGTACTTTTTCAGAGCCGGAAACTGGAGCTTTTCAATGTTTGTCATTTCTAAAACAAAACAATAAAAGTTTTATTAATTTAAAACGGCCAATTGACATGAATAATAACAGCGAAACTAAAAATGTACAAAGTACAAATAAGCAAAGCGGCCAACAAAAAAACCGTAGATAGCCGAAAGTATTGCACCGAATACAAAGACTAACATTAAACTAGACATTTTCATTGTCGAAAAAATAAAATGATTTCTTTGTCGAAAAACTTGAAATGGTTGAAAATGTTTGGATGAGTTAAACGAGTGAAAGATAAGTATATATATAGATTGGAAAATACTATTCCTGACTGTTAAAATAGTCATTTGGAAAAGTGAAAAATTTGAAAAATTTCTTTGTTGCCTTTTGAAATCAATCGTAATTAGAAATAAATTACCAGATACAAAAATATGTTTTAGACGTAAATATATATATATATATATATATATATATATGATAATATTATTTTAATTATCACAGAATTTAATTTAATGACGGAATTCAAAATAACAATAAATAAATATGAGGCATAATTCGCTCACTATAATAACAACAATAATAACAGTAAGTAAAAATGGGGGCATAATCTGCCCACCATAATAACAGTAAATATGGGGGCATAATCTGCCCACATATAATAAGAAGAAATAAGAGTAAATAAATATGGAGGCATAATCCGCCCACCATAACAATGGTTAAATAAAGTAAATAAATATGAGGGCATAATTCGCCCATCATAACAACAATAAATAAATTAGGGGGCGGGGTAATCCGCACACCATGGTAACATGATTAAAGTAAAGCGATCATGCTGATAACGTGTTATAATAAAGACATTTAATAAAACGAGAGTTATACCCTTAGAAAAACAGAATAGAAGACGAGAGAGTTTCGTAAGAGTTTTCTCTGAAATTTTTGTATTGAAGTTATGTGATTTTACAAATAAATTATAATATTTATATATAATGGTGGAAAGATAAAGTTATTATGCAACATACTAACATGGAACCTCTTAATTTATTGCAATCAATAGAGTGTTACATTTCCTTTTGCTTGAGTGAAATTGCAAGTTGCAAGTAACTTTTACAACAAACTTCATATAGTAGACTGATACTTGTCATGATTCTTTATAGGAATACAAAAAATCTGATGTTTGATAATGTTCTATTTTAGATGTTGATAATGTATGTTTTATGAGAAAAATCTAACGATTTCAGACTATTGAATTGTTGAAAATATTTTCTCTTACCATGGTTATCTAATAAAATGTTGTGAAGTAAAAATTAATTAGAAGGTTGTGACTTCTCATTGTGATATTTATCCAGGTAAAAATAATTACTAATTCAACGGTTGTTATGGTCATATTTTAAATGATTATGGTTTCATATTATTGAATTATTAAAATATTATCTTTCCTAATAGTTGTATTATGTATTGTAAGAAAAACTTGAGTTAAAACCATATTAGTCTACCTTTATCAATGTTTTTAGCTAAAAATAATTACTAATTCAATGGTTGTTATTGTCATATTTTAAATAATTACGATTTCATACTATTATCTTGGATACAAACTTATTTATGGGTTAACCCATATTCTTTAGCTGGATCGGTTTTTGGGTTAACCCAGATTTTGTAATGTAATTTTTGAAGTTTACTCTGTTTATAAACGTATTTCATTCTGTTTCTGATTAAATGTTTTTTTATAAAAAAAATTGTTTAATAACGATGTCATTTCAATACTTATTTTCTGTCAAAGTGGCATTTCAACCACTGTTTCAACTTGAGCCCATTAAGTATAATCATGGGATTATTCATAGTTTGTTCTTCTTCTTTGAAATTTTCTAATGCCTTCTGCTTCTGCCTGCTATTCTCGTGCGGCAAAGAATCTCTTGGCGATGTTCTTGACAGCTCGAGTTGTATCAGGAACCACTCGAAATCCTAATATCTTCTCTCGTATAGATCATTCCCCTAACGCTAAGCATCTAAATCATCTACATTCTCATATTCGTTTTTCTTCCTATTCCAACGTTGTGCTCAGCTCTAAGCAAGTTCTTTCTTACTCCAAGCTAAATAATATTTTTCCAACTTCACTAGGTTGTATTCTGGCACATGTCTGATCGAAAATCTTCTCATGGAATATAATTATCTGCTGATGGAGTCATAGAAGAGGAAGAATCAGTTATGAGATCAAACCGAGGAAGAGTCCCGAACGGGAGATTCTTGGACTAATTAGTTATCTCAATTTCACCTTTTGAACGTTGCAATCTATTTGCTTCAGTCAATAAGCAAGACTTGATCTCCATGTCTGTAGGATGTTGAATCTCGATTAGAGATTATTCTTGATTTGAGTTTGAATGCTGTAGAATTCTCGATTTGATTGCTTAAGACTTGAAAACTAAATTTCAAGAGAGAATTTGTTGACCCAGTTCGAGATTTCTCTCTTCGTCTGGGAGAGGAACAAAACCTCTATGATTCCACTTTCTTAAACTGATCGAATGATCTTTTGTGTTACAGGTACTTTTCGGAACAAAATGATCAACCTTCTGCGTTAGCAAGAAGTGAGCTTATAAAGAAGAAGAAGACGATGGAGCTTGGCGGGAAAAACAGGTTAAGTCGTTTAACGACTTAATGAAACGCAGCAAGAGAAGTGGGCTTCTCCAATGTCTGGTCCAGCAACAAAGACAAATGGGCTTCACTAGGGCCCAAGAGGATAATGAGCAAAACCAGCTCACAATCTCCACCTTTTTGCTTCAGACCATTCAGCTTCACTCTCTGCTCGACTCAGGCGAAAACATCGTAGATCTTGTCCGAAGATCGCAGCTTTTCGTCACACCAACGCCGGGAACGCCGTAGAGTCCTCTGCTTTTCTTCTTCCGTTCGAGATCCCTATACACACAACAAAAAAACCACAACCAGAAGGCATGCAAGATACAAGTCAGAGAATGAGAAACACATAGCTTTGGAGAGAGAAACACTACCACCTGATGCATCTCACGAATATCCGGTAAGAGAAAATCACTTTCCCTGTAGATTTGGGATTCTGAGATTCTTAGGTTTAGGCATGTTTCTTTGTTCATATCTAGTTCTGACTTGTGACTTGTTTAAATCTTGCATGTTTGAGCGAGAGCACGCTGAAGATGAACTCTTGGTTCTCGATAGTGATTAGATCTGCTCTGTTTTTCAACAGATCTCCTTAAAGATATGAGCTTTGTCCTCTCAGTAGAAACAGCCGCATGATGCAAGATGCTAGGTGATTCCCTTCTGGTTCTCAAAGATATTGGAACTGACTGCTCTCTCTGCTTAGGTTTTTACTTGAGATTTGATTAGTTGCTCGTGGTTTTCAGGTTCAAGCGTCTCCACCTGCAACTGATCACTACTAACAACAACAACAAACCTCAAGAGGCATCACACAAGTAGAGTAATTTTACATAGACTAATTAAAGCTACAACCGATGTAAGAACAATGATAACAGCTCAAAAGAATCTTACTAACGAGTTTTTATTGTTTTCATTGCGAGAGAGAGAAACTTCTTTACACCGGATCTACCTGGAGCCGAGTCGCCTGCTCATGCGACATTCACAAGCTCACGACAAAGCTCAAACTTAGGCCGATGTAAGACTTTAGTTAGGATGTCTGCTGGATTCTTGCTTGTGTGAATCTTGCATAGTATGACTTTTCCCCGTGCCATAATATTCCTGATAAAATGAAACTTGGTAGCTATGTGCTTAGTTCTGTCATGAAAACCGAGTTCTTGGCTAGAGCCAAGGCACTTTATGAATCACAGTGGATTCTAACAGTGCCTTCTGCATAGCCTAACTCGTCACAAATACCTTTTAACCAAATGACCTCTTTCACAGCTGATGAAAGAGCCATATACTCATCCTCAGTAGTTGACAAAGCTACAACAGATTGAAGATTAGATTTCCAACTAACAGTATTGCCCCAAACCTTAAAAACGAAACCTATTACTGATCTTCGTCTGTCAAGATCAGTGGCATAATCTGAATCACAGAAACCTTCAATACAAAAACCATTTGAAGCTTTGTTAAAACACAAGTTAGTATCTAAAACACCTTTAAGATATCTCAAAATGTATTTTACCACCAACCAATGATCTCTTCCTGGTTTAGACATAAACCTGTTGATAACACCAACTGGGTGAGCAAGACTGGGTCTTGATCCGATCATGGCATACATAAGGCTTCCTGCTGCGCCTGCATAAGGAACCTTCTCCATGTAGGCTGATTATGTGACTTGTTTTTCCTCAGTTAAGCTCTTTAACCTGAAATGAGAAGCCATAGGAGTAGAAGTAGGCTTACATTCAAACATACCAAAACACTTAAGAACATTTTGAAGATACTTATTCTGGGATAGGATTATGGTTCCTTTCTTTCTATCACGAATGATATCCATCCCCAAAATTCTAGAAGCTCTTTCCAAATTTTTCATTTCAAACTTCCTGCTTAAACTTTCTTTGACGATCCTGATCTCTGTCTGATTTGAGGATGCTATAAGCATATCATCGACATAGAGGAGAAGATAGATGGCATTCTCTGTTCCCACATTTTCATATAGACACGCGGATCAAAAACACTTCTGTGAAAACCTTCATGCTTCATGAATGCATCAAACTTCAAATTCCACTGTCTAGGCGCCTGCTTTAGACCATACAAAGATTTCTTAAGAAGACAGACTTTGTCTTCCTCTCCCTTTTTTTCAAAACCTTCAGGTTGATTCATGAAAATCCTTTCTTCAAGATCTCTGTGCAAAAAAGCAGTCTTGACATCTAATTGTTCCAATTCATAATCCATGTTCACAACTAACGACAGCATCATTCTGTTTGAAGTATGTTTCACAACAGGTGATAAAATTTCTGTGTAGTCAATTCCCTCTTTCTGAGAAAACCCCTTTGCTACAACTCTAGCTTTGAAACGTTGCCTTTCTATTCCTGGGATTCCTGGTTTTAGTTTGAATATCCATTTGCACCCAATGACTTTCTGGTTCTTTGGTCTTTCAACTAAGTCCCACGTGTGGTTCTTTATTAATGAATCCATCTCATCTTTCGTTGTACTTAGCCAGTGTTTCCATTTCTTACTTTGCCTGGCCTCCGCTAGAGACTTGGGTTCTTCACTCTCTAGATCTTCTGCCACGGATAACGCATAAGCTACGAAACTGGGATATGAAAACGTGCTGGTTTCTTGACATTTACCCTCCTTTCTCTATATCTGGCAAGGATGTAGTTGTCCAGGCTGGGTTCACCTTCTTCATCCTCACCTTGATCCGAGTCATCTGAGCTGTCTTACTCTGAAGAAGATTCTGATTCGAGGTCCACATGATGACTGTTACCTCCACCTTGAGCTGAGGTTTCTCCTGATTCATAGACCTTTCTGCACGATCCTTCAATTTCATGTGACCTTGAGTTGTTTTTCTTCCTTCCAGCCTTGGTTCTATGATTCGAATCAATTTCTTTTGAGCAAGCAGGTTTCATGTACAATTCTTCTTCGTGAAACACAACATTTCGACTTGTAGTGCATATTCCTTCTTCAGGAATCCATACTCAGTAACCCTTGACACCAAATGGATATCCCATGAAGATACCTTTAATGGCTCTTGGATTCACTTTCTCTTGAACCTTGTGAACAAAAGCAGAACATCCGAATCTCCTGAGATTAGACAAATCAACTCTGTGACCTGTCCATTTTTCCTCTGGTATTTCAAACTCTATGCTCGAGTTAGGCGTTCGGTCTATCAAGTAGACCGCTGTAGACGTAGCTTCTGCCCATAATTCTTGACTCAATCCTGTTTCAGCTAGCATGCTTCTAACCCTGTCCATGATAGTCTTGTTCATCCTTTCTGAAACACCATTATGCTGTGGAGTATACGCACATGTCCTATGTCTTGTAATCCCTGAATTCTTGCAGAGCTCATCAAACTTGTTGTTGCAGTATTCTACCCCGTTGTCAGTTCTGAGATACTTGATCTTCTTTCCCATGTGAGCTTCTGTTTCAGGTTTCCATTCTTTGAATTTGCTGAAGGCCTCATCCTTGGTTTTTAGAAAATATACCCAAACTTTCTTTGAGTAATCATCTATAAAACTGATGAAGTACTTTGCTTCCCAAAGACTTTCTGGAGTAGAAGGAGATCCCCATAAGTCGGAGTCAACATAGTCTAGGATAGCCTTTGTGGTGTGCTTTGCCTTAGGAAAGCTTTGCTTGTGAGATTTCCCTAGCACACACCCTTCACAGAACTGAAGGTCACCAATTTCATTCTTAGGAACGTAGCCCTTTTTGACTAGAATCTCCATATTCTTGTTGCTTATATGTCCGAGCCTAGAATGCCATATCTTGGTGAGTTTATCATCTGATATCACTGAATTCACTTCAGCATTTGAAACCGTTCCATCCAGATAGTACAGACCATTGCAGTATTTTCCTGAGATCACTTTCTTGTTATCTTTGTAGAAATTCACAGCATAGTCACTTCCTTCATACCTACAACCAGACTTTTCTAACATTCCATATGAGATCAGATTTCTGCTCATGCCCGGCATGTATCTCACTTCTGATAATACCACCATAGAATTGTCAAGGTTTATTATCTTGATCTTTCCAATTCCTTTGACTTGACAGTGAGAATTATATGCCATTAGAACCTTGTCACCATTGAATTCCTTTAGATAAAATAACACATTTCGATTTGACATGATATGAAAAGTACAACCCGAGTCCATCACCCACTGATCTTTAACATCTTGAGTGCTAACAGTCAACACCAAGGGTTCAACTTTAATGCAGATTCCTTTGGCAGTGTTAACCTCCTTCATGTGGTTCTTGTCTGGACAATCCTTCTTCAAGTGATATGATTTCCCACAAACAAAACATCCATCTATCTTTTCCTTTGAATGTTTTCCTTTTGACTTGGATTTGCCATGGTTCTTGGGTTTCCCTTTTCCTTATGACTTGGAGTTCCCTTTACCATTCTTTGACTTTCTTTTCGAATCAACGTACATAACCTTTGCCACTTTCTTGCCTTTGTTTACAAGACCATTTTGCTTTAACTCTGCTTCTTTAGAGTAAGCAGCAGTAACAACTTCGCTTAGGGTGAGAGTTTCTTTTCCTGACTCGTACTGAAGCGTATGAACCAGTTGATCATACTGAGGCGGTAGACTTGACAAAATCTTAAAGGCTTGATCCTCATCACTTACTGAGATTGACAGACTTGCAAGATCAGCAATAAGTTTGAGGAACACATCCATATTTTCTTCTATGGATGTGTCTTCTTCCATCTTGTAACAGGAAAACTGTTTCTTCAAGAAAAATCGATTGGGCAACGACTTGGTTTGATAATCCCTTTCAAGCGCTTTCCACATGCCTATGGCAGTCGTTTCTCCCATGACCTTTCGGAGAATCAGGTTACTGAGACACGTTCCAAGAAGAATCCTTACCCTAAGGTCTCTTGAAGCTTTCTTTTTCAGATAAAGTTTCCTTTCTGCCTCGTCTGGTTTCTTTGTATCATCTGACTCATCTTTCTCTTCTCCTTCTTCTTGCAGAACTGACAACAGACCTTGGATCTCAAGTTGATTTGAGTTTGAATGCTGTAGAATTCTCGATTTGATTGCTTTAGACTTGAAAACTAAATTGCAAGAGAGAATTTGTTGACCTAGTTCGAGATTTCTCTCTACGTATGGGAGAGGAACAAAACCTCTATGATTCCACTATTTTAGACTGATCGAATGATCTTTTGTGTTATAGGTACTTTTCAGAACAAAACGATCAACTTTCTGCGTTAGCAAGAAGTGAGCTTATAAATAAGAAGAAGACGATGGAGCTTGGCGGGAAAAACAGGTTAGGTCGTTTAACGACTTAATGAAACGCAGCAAGAGAAGTGGGCTTCTCCAACGTCTGGTCCAACAACAAAGATAAATGGGCTTCGCTAGGGCCCAAGAGGATAATGAGCAAAACCAGCTCACATAGGAGTTGATCTCTATTTTCCTCATTCCCTAAATGTATGAGTTAATAGAACGAACCGAGCTTGAAGAGTATGAACGGTCGGCCGTCGTGAGGCCGCGACCAAGAGGATAGAACGCACGTTTCCGTCAAGCCATGGAGGTGGGGAGTTGGGAATGTTCACGAATGGAATAGAAAAGGTGATAGGCGGAAGATAGGTCAGGAAAAAGTGAGAAGTGGTCAGCGAAGTTGAATCCGGTGATACACGATCGAGCGATGGTACAAACGACAGTCGACACAAGAAGTTGCCGCGATCGATGAAACAAACAGATGAAGCACGTGGGACGAATGGACCACAAAGGTTGTGAAAGACCTTGGATACACCAAGAACCCTATGACACTACAAGAAAACACGCGATAAGCGACTGCACAGGGAGTCGCTCCTTGGTCGCCAAGTGACGTAGAGCGACTAAACTATGTGGTCTCTTATTTCACGTCGCTAATTACCGCGGTCGCTTCACAGTCGCTTATAAACGACTACGAAGCGACATGCTGACGTAGTCGTAGCAGAGCGACAACATGTAGCGACTATCGAAGGAGTCGTAAGTACTGACTGGTCAACGCAGTCGCTTGACGTAGTCGTTCATATCATCGACTACGACGTAGTCGCCTACACAGTCGCTACGGTCGATCGCATACATAGTCGCTCGGTGGTCGATTAAGTAAATAGTCGCTCATGTAGTCGTTTATTTGTAGTCGCCGTGTAGTCGATTGGGAGTCGATTACATAAGTAGTAGTTCGGTAGTCGCTCGCGTAAGTAGTCGCTTGCGTGCGTAGTCGCTCGGTAGTCGCTTGCTTAAGTAGTCGCTCAGTAGTTGCTAGCGTAAGTAGTCGCTCGGTAGTCGCTTGCGTAAGTAGTCGCTCGGTAGTCGCTTGCGTAAGTAGTCGCTCGGTAGTCGCTAGCGTAAGTAGTCGCTCGGTAGTCGCTTATAATTAAATAATTAATTAGTAATAAATAAATTAATAATAGTATAAATAAAAAGCTAATTAATAATTAATAATATAATTATAAAAAATATAAAAAATATAATTAAAAATAAAAATAAAATAAAATATAATTAAAAATAAAAATTATTTTTTAAAATAAAAAAAAACAATTGATTTAATGTCAAAAAAGGAGAACTATGGCTGCGTGGTCTTGGGATCGTCATCGGGATCGTCATGGAGGTCGGCAGTCCGGAAAGCGGAGTTTTGGTTAGAAGGCGGGTTCGTCGACGGAGGCTGGAACAATGTATCGGCGATGTCCAGGTCCTGCCGCCTCAATAAAGCCATGACAACCTCCAGCTGGGCATCTCGCTGTGCGTTCCGAGCTTCTTGCTGTTCCTTCCAAGCTTCTTGATTCGCAATCCTCTCTTTGGACGCTTGAAGCTCTTCCCGGAGCGACTGGAATTCGGCAGTCAACTCCGTCCATATGTCCTCAGTAATCCACAGGGGACACTTTCCCGATCGATTGACCCGAGAAAAATTGTCTTTAAGACGGCGTTTGATGACGATGTCGAACTGCTCNTCGCAATCCTCTCTTTGGACGCTTGAAGCTCTTCCCGGAGCGACTGGAATTCGGCA
>OVAU01001301.1:0-15392 GCA_900406315.1 Biscutella laevigata subsp. laevigata
ATATATATATATATATATATATATATATATATATATCCAACTAACAAAACCGGGCTTACGACAGCGCAGCGCCAACTTTTTTTTGGGCCCATATATATACGTGTATCCACTACTAGGAATACACTAAAAAAGACAAAACATTATCTCGAATTTTTTTTTTTTAATTTCTAGGAAGTTTTGGATCTACT
Organism: Biscutella laevigata subsp. laevigata; assembly: GCA_900406315.1. NCBI lineage: Eukaryota > Viridiplantae > Streptophyta > Magnoliopsida > Brassicales > Brassicaceae > Biscutella > Biscutella laevigata. Next base: position 189 of record OVAU01001301.1, read on the forward strand.
AGGACCAAGATCATAAGATGTTAAAAAACTAACTTTTAGTTAAACAATTCAATCTACCAATTAGGAGTGAATAAATAAATAGAAACCGAAAAATCAAATCAAAATCGACCCAAAAAAAAAAATCGAATCCGAATAAAAATCGAGAGAAAACTTGAGTGGATGGTAAATTTTACTATTCAAAATAACCGAAATCGATTCTGAACCAAACCGATAAAAATGAATACCCGAAATATCCGAACACAAGTCTAAATATTGAATATTTATTACTATTTTAAAAATATTTAATATATTTGTAATTTTTTTTTTTGACTTGTGGGCCACAACGGGGCCCACTCCTGTTTAACTCCCACACAGGGGATACTGATGTCGAACCTGCGAGCTTGATGCCATGGAGAAGACCCAAGTGCCACTTGGGCTAGGCGCTCCCGGCATATTTGTAATATTTAATATTAAATTTTTAGATATGTAATATAATGTTTTATACTTAATTTATGTTTATTTATTTGAAGAATTTGAATATTTATTATTATTTTTCAATCTATAATATATTTTTAAATTTTTCATATTAATTTTTTTATAATTTATTATATTTTATGGATATCCGAATCAAACTGAAACCGGAAGGATTCGAACCCAAGCCAAAACTAAAAATAAAAATAATCAAATGTATCCTCTAAACTATAAACCAAAAAACCAAAAACCAAAAACCGAATAGATATCAACCGAACCCGAACGGCCTACCCTACGTTTAACTTTAACCATAGCCACTGGTGGTTATAAAAGGAGTCCTTATGATTTAATCATTCTACATTTTTACTTGGTGTAACTTGTTATCTCAGTAATGAGAGAGAGAAAAAGAAATTTTCTTTGGTTTTCTTTTTTCTTTTTCTTTGTATACAATGCTTCGATTTGGATTTGGTTAAGGGTGAAAAATATGTCAAATTTTGTAAAACGCCAAATTTTTGTATTTTGGAAAATAGAGTAATTAAGTGGAATATAGTTTGTAAAATTTGATAGAATTTGTAAAATGTCAAAATTTGTATTTTTGTAAATTATACTAAATTATTGTAAAGTAATCTACAAAAGTAAGAGATTTTGTAAAATATTAAAAGAATTTTATTTTGAGAAATTATGATGATTAACTGAAAATTATCCATAAAAAATTGAGAGATTTTTAAACGAACTTTTTTTTTAGGAGATTGTGCTAATTTGTTAGATAATAGTTCACAAAAACTAAAATATTTTATAAAACGGTAAAATTTTATATTTTTGAGAAATTTACTAATTTGAAGGAAAATAATCCATAAAACTAAAAAATTTTGTGAAATAATAAAATTTTGTGTTTTAGAAAATTATAGTGATTTAGTGGATAATAGTATGAAATAATTTTTTGTAAAACACTATAATTTTGTATTTTATTATACAAATTTTATTATAAGAAATTATATTTAACTGATCGATAATAATCAATAAAACGATGAGATTATTATAAAAAAGTAGAATGTTGCAGAACAATGGAGCCCGAAACGACAACCTAAACCGTTAAGACAGCCCAAAGAGCAGACAATCGATCGAGCAGACAAGTAAACCTCAGCATTGCTACCGAAACCCTAACAGAGCAACAGTGGGCTAAACAAGTCATTCTTGATAAATAGTCAACGGACGAATTCAGAATACAACAATGTTTGTCAATTGTCATTCAAAAGTAAAAAAACATTAATCGTCGTCGCTAAGATCATCATCGTAAATTTCAAGATTATCTTCACCATCACCATCAACGTTAACAGAATCCAAGTAACAACTCTCCTCCTCCTCCTCCACCTCCTCCTCTTCGTCATCCTCGTCACGGTCTTCGTTTTCTGGTCCTTCTTCGCTTTGCAAAGTCTCCTCCTTCACAAAGATACACAACAACATCAGCATCATATTTAACGTTGTAGTGTTTAGCGTCTATAGTAGTACCTCGTCCTTCTCCGAGGTCACGAGCCAGTCCGGGAGCAACCGATCCAGCAAAGCGGGGTTAAGAGTCGGCGGTGATTCATCATCATGCAACCGCCGTTTCAGCTGTTTCTCCCTGAGCCGTAAGTTGTAATGGACATAGGTGAGATCTTTCGTTGACTTTCTCCCAAATCGGCTATGGCATTGACCTTTGACTTGGTCGTACACACTCCACTTAGGCTCACACCCAACAGACGAGCACGTATGGCTCAGTATCCTAACCGCTACTCGCTGGAGTTCTAAACAGCTTATCCCATGCTGTTGCCACCAAGCTGCTGGCTCAAGCTCTGTTCTTGTGCCAATGGCTAAATCCGTTCCAAAATCGGCTTTTGCAGAAGTATAATCCGGAATCTGATCCACCATTCAACAACCGTAAAAATTAGTTTAGCCAGATATAGATGTTAAGAACAATATGTGACTTTTTCATCTCACCTGCATCAATGCAGTGATTCTTCGCATATTATCAGGCTCAAGCCGAACAATACACTCGTTAACACCCCGCACCACCTCAGAATGCTGCTGATTCATTCACATTAACAGCAAAAATAAGGAAATTTTATAATAAATGGAATCTCTGAATCAATCATAATCATACCTACCGCCATAAAATCAGGACGATATCTATACGCAGGGTTGAAGAAATATGCAGCAACGTAGAGAGGATGATGAAACAAGGAGTTCCAATGGTAATCTATCACACGCCAGAACGGTCCATATTTCCTTGCATCATCATTGTGGATCGACTTGATGGCCATTTTCGCACGACACATGTAACCGTAAGCATATGGCAATGATAGTCTCTCGTTACCATCATCAATCATGCGAATCACCTGCATCACCGGATCAACTGATTTCAAAACATACTGAACCTTCTTCCAAAAAGCAGCACTAGACACCATCTTCTCCACTTCTCTTCCTTCTTCAGACTTGGCGGCAGTCTCTGACAAAATCCAGCCGTTGGATTGAAATAGACCTCTCAGACTGGCCTTGTGGTCCATAAGACTCTGAAGAGTGGTGAAACCGGAAGCATAGCGCGTGACTGCCTGTCTAAGAAGATCTAGCCCCTGCGTGAATTCGTTCTTCATGAGATTAAGCAGCCATGTTTGATTGTAAATGAATCTTGTGATTCTTTGGGCCTTCTCTAAGCACTCAGACACAAATTCAAGCTTTGAGATATCTTCAAGAACCAGTTCTGTGCTATGCATCGCACAAGGAGTCCAATACAGATTCTTTCTCTTCTCTTCAAGTAATTTTCCAGCACTTCTACAGATAAGAGTGTTCTGTGTAATAACCTGCACAACATTTTCCTCACCAATGTCTTCAACTAGTTTGTCTAGGTACTTGAAAAGGCTTAAAGCATCATCTGTTATATCAGTGGCATCAATCGAGGAGTGGAAGTAGACACCACGGGGGCACGAGACCAAGAAACTGATCATTGTCTTTTCCTCTGTGTTGGTCCAAGTATCTGCCATTATAGAACACCCCGTAACCACCCAAGAAGATCTGTACTCCCTCAAGTAGCCTTTGATAGTTGATATCTCATCCTGCAAGAGCCTACCGGAAAACAGATGGTTCGAGGGCACACAAAATCCCTCTCCATACAGACCGACCAATTCAATCATCTTTTGAAAGTACAGAGAGTTGACTGCTTCTATGGGAACTCCGAGGTAGTGAAAGAATTTGGAAATGGAGGAAGTCACTTCTTTTCGTGATACAACTCTGCTTGAACAACTAGCGTATATTTTTCTCTGTTTGCTCGAAGAAGGTGACTGAAACGGGATCACCCTTGCTCTTTTTGGTCTTGCTTCAGAAGCATATCTAGTGTTCACTGAATCAAAGCTTTTTCTTTTTTCTTTACTACATCTTCCATTTCCAAGTATCAACCTATCTTGGCTAAATGGATAGAAATCATGTTCCTCTTCCTCTTCTCCATGCTCGGGATCCTCAGAGGCCGCTCTGAATGTTAAAGCTCCCATGTCGTCATCAGGTCTGTTCTGTCTCTTCCCAGCTCGATGCCATTTCATATTCTCTTTAATCTTAACATAAACCTCCACAGGAGCAGTTTTACACGGAGCTACCTCTCCAGGTATTTTCGCGAGGTGCTGCTTAAAACGGTTAATACCGCCACTCACAATCTTGTTACAGTAATTACATTTCACTTTCTTTTTCCTCTCGTCCTGAGCAACACCATGTTCCCATCCAGGATCAATATAACCTGAAGACCGAAGAAGACTCCCATCACTCGAGACTTGCTTTCCTTTGCTTCTTCTAGACCAGCAGCGACGTTCTTCCTCCACTTCTTCGTCATTGTTAGATGGGTGGAAACTGGAAGAAGACTGTACGTTGCTATCCTCAGGCTGCCTCAGCTTTCTAGTCGAACGGCACCGTTCCAGATTTTCCTTCATCCTCAGACATACTTCCTCTGGAGACTTATCACAATATGTTACTTCTCCTGAAACCCGAGCCAAGTGTTGCTTCAATCTGTATATTCCTCCGCTAACTATCTTTCCACAATAATTGCATTTAACCTTCTTCTTCCGCTCGTCTTGTGCAACACCGTGCTCCCATCCAGGATCGACTACTCCAGTTGATCCATGTGGAGCCATTGTTAAACCATTTGCAAGCTACACGAAAGCATCAAACTTATCAGTTCCACAAACCAGAATTCTCTGCAATTGCTGCGTAAACAACAACAAGAACATCTTTAAAACAAAATGCTAGCTTTCAGAGGAAATGCGTTATTCAACCAGTCAGGCTACACTTAGCAAATAAGGAAACTTTTTCTGATTATGGAAAATTATTCCCTCAGGAGAAGACGACGACTCTTTGTTGCTAAACAAAAACGAAAATCCCGCCAAAACAATGACGTTGTCATCTGTTTCTGTTCAAATTCCTACGACATTTTCTTCAATTTTATAAGCAAGAACAATGAAACGAACTGGGTTTGTATGCTATAGCATACCTAAGAGGCTGAGAACTTCCTGCTGCTGGCGACTCGGAAGTTTTGAGATTTTCGTACACGGAAGCGAGATTTCCCAGTTTTGTCGATTTTCAGACAGGAGAAAGTGGAGGTAAAAACGAAAAAAAAGTTAGAATACGTTGGAGGTCGCGAGACACGAATTTGAGCTCGACAAAGTGTTATCGCGAGGGAAGGGACGAGTCACGGGGCGAGATAGAGCTGGGTGAGCAGCAAATTAACTCGACTCGGCCGATTTCTAGGGTTTCTGTCCATGCCTGACTCGTCGCTTTTAACAAATTTGCAAAAGAGGGCTTGTATTTTAAGAAGTTATGGAGGTGTCTCTATACAATGCAAAGATACAAAATTGACCCTTTTCTGCAGTCCAGTCCAGTCCAGTCAGATCAATCGGTACTGGTGTTTTTGCTCTTCCCTCGATATAGCAAAACCTATTCCTAGGAAACGCCTGAATTTGCTCTTTCCATTTTCGTGTTGCAAGAACATATAAACATATTTTACTATCAATCCAAACAACATTATGGTTTTTCCAACTATTATCTTGAATCTTGATAATCTTAAAAGAAGGAACGAAGAGCACTGTGGTTTTATCACAGCTTGACAACTCTGAATGAAAATCTCCAAACCAGCAAGCCATACAACAAGACGGTATCTTATAATCACACAGATACTTTTGACGTTTTGATAATGTAACCACCAATATGAATGAATATCAAAGAGTCTCAACACTATTATACAAACGAAATCCCTTAAATCTATTCTGTAATTCAAAGTCTCCAGCTTTCTCTGGAGTGAACTAAGAACTGAAGTACTCTATTCTTGAACCCCAGAGGTATATAAATGGCCTACGTACCAGTAATTCCAGGATTTTGCTAATTGAATCAGCGTTCATCGTTCTTCCTCTTCTCGCTAGGTCTATTATTCTCTGAAGCCTTTAGTCTAACTAGGTCCTGAAGATTCCCCAGTGCTTCTTTAGCTTTCATCTTGGCTATTTTAGCTTCGAGGATCTTCTTTACAAGTTCTTTCTTCTTATAAGCCACCGCGTTTTTCAAAGAAACCGCCGCGATCCTTGCTGCCGCGACGAGCGCCTTGACCGATTGCGTATCGAGAGGCGTTCCGGCGCCGTCATTAGAGTTCGGAGCACGAGATTTGGGGAAAAAAGAGAAATTGGGGTCAGAACATGACGGGCAGGAGAAGCAAGAAGAAGTTGCGGAAGAAACCGGCGAAGGAGAGCAAGCGAGGTGGGTGATTGAAGGGCATTTGAGGCACATTATACGATCCTGTGGAGGAGGGAGGTCGACGTAGACAGTAAAACAAACAGGGCAGAAGAGTCTCCGATGTTCCTTGAGCAAACAATCGGTGCACAGTCGCCTGAATACGCCGTTTTCGCTGACTGAATGTATGAAAGACGGCTCTGATTCCTTGCAAACTGCGCATTGACGTCGATCCTGTTGTGGATTCATGGCGATATTGATCAAACCCACTCTCTCTCTCTATCTCTCGTTGAGTCCTCAACGGTAACCCTAAGTGAGAGAAGAAGCTGTGTTTTCTCGATATTTTTATGATCTTGGACTCGAAGAGTCAGAACAAAATGGATCTTGATTCTTCCTTAATTAAAAAACGAATCTTTTTTTTTCCCCTTTTCTGTATATATAGAGGATAGGAAAGTAAACATAAAATCCTGTGTTCTTCAATGCTTATTGCAAACTCTTGAGCATCGTGATTTAACAATAACGAGACTAAATTCCTTTCTATTTATCGTTTTCAATTGCATACATCAAAACAACTAAATAAGAAAAAGACAATTTCATCTGCAAAAAGCTTTAGCTCTGTTGATTCCATTTCCTCAGCTTCTTTTGTTCCCCACAAATGTAAAAACTGAAAAAGCCAAAATCAAGATCACGATCATGTCGGTTTCATCACTCTGCCAACATAAATGGGTCGGCTTCACCAAGATCTGCGACCAACGGTTCTAATTCTGATGGATCCTCCTCTTCTGAAGCCAAGTACGTTGGAAATGGAAGCTTTGAGATGTCTAGTTTCTTGTACCGCGCATCTTTTATGAACACAAAGTTTCCTTCTGCACCAGGAACCTGCAACGACGAACAACAATTATAGGACCTAACAAGAGGAGAAGACTAGAGTATTGTGACGGAATGATCCTAGCCGGATACAGATACTTACTTGTCCTCTCACCCAAATGAGGTTCCTTGCAGGATCAATCTTATAAATCCAAACGTTCTTTACTGTCCTCTGTTCTGCACCCATTCTCCCAGGCATTTTTCTGCCCTTGAATACCTGTGCTCAACGTATTGGCAAGTCAGTATTGCAACTTGCTTTGTAGAAAATTCACAAAAAGCAATTCGACACATACCTTTCCAGGAGCATCTCGTTGACCTGTGGAACCAATGCTTCGATGTGACAATGAAGCACCATGGGATGCTGGCCCTCCTTTCATGCCCCATCTTTTCATGCCTCCCTGCAAATTACATAACAAAAGGCATCAATAACACAGCCAATGCTCTACAATAAACACTGTTACATTTGCTCTTGATGCTATTAATCTGTCACATTGTTCAAGTTCTGATCCCCAGTTTTGATCTATCTCAGGCAAGAAACATGGAAGAAAAGATCAAAATATCAAGTAACTGAGAATGCTTTCACCTGAAAACCTTTCCCTCGAGTGATCCCAGTGACATTAACATACTGTCCAGGGACAAAATGGCGGACACCGAGTGAAGTGCCAACAGGGAGTAGAGCGTCTTCCGTCACAGGGAACTCTCTTAACTTCCTCTTTAACGGTACACCTTGAGCTCTAAAATGGCCCACCTCAGGCTTTGTCAAATGCTTCGGCTTCTTTTGCCCACATCCGATCTAACTAACAGAACAGCACACGACAGTCACATTACTAAACAATGAGCTTGACAGGAATCTCGTTTCCACTTAAGATAATGATGCACTAGATAGAAAAAAAGAAATCTACTGATCAAGTAACCACTAAGTACTAACCTAATTACAAAAGTGGAACTACGAGCTATCAATTATCATCCAGAGGATAAACTACGTAGAGAAATGGGAATGATAAGGCTGCAATGGAGTTACCTGTAGCGCAAATATCCCTTCTTTCTCAACAGTTTTAACCTGAGAGACGATATTGTCATCAACCCAAAGAATAGAGACAGGAACCCTAGCTCCCCATTTGTCCCAGAGCGCAGTCATGCCACACTTGACAGCGATGATCCCAGTCCTTTTGGAGCTCGGAGACATCACACTGGGTTTTGCCTCAATGATACGGGTGGGAGCCCCGATAATATCAGATCCACTACCGTCGACCAATCCAACATCGGAGCTGAATCGTCGGAAGAGAAAGAAGCTACAATGGGGAAGAGATTCAGAGGATGAAGAAGACCGGATTGATAGAAACTGGTTGATGCGAGAAATAAGGCCTCTCGATACGGCCGCCATGATTTCGATCGAAGCAGACCTTCAATGGGTACAAGAAGGAGGAGCTGCTGAAACCGGAACTCGGAGGCTTTTGCGTAGGGTTTTAGATTGGCGTACCCTCAAATGTTGCTGATACGTAACGAAACCCTCTGTCTCCAAAAGAGTATTCAAATGATATTTCTCCATGTTATTTAAGAAAATAAATATGTGGACAACAAAATAAAGTCCTACGTGGCTTATCCATTACTGCAAAAAAAAAAAAAAAACAAAAAAAAACACCGGTACGTTGTACAAAAATGCAAAGAAAATTTTACATATGAGCTCTAGGAGTTGATGAATCTTTGCTTCAACTCAAATCATTTTCTTTCCTAATCACAAATGTCTGTAATTCGTCCTTCTCCAATCCCAACGACTGGATTTAGATCCCATACAGTGCATCGTCGTCTTCATTCGATCCATTTTATTCAGCAGCACCAGCAAAGACGTCGACGGTGGAATCCGAGGTCGGAAGATACTGCGGTTGAATCGACGGCTCGGTCTCCGGAGGCAGCGGGTGGTAAAATGGTGGTGGAGCTTGTAGGAGCCTTCAACGAAGTGACGGAGAGGATGAATTCGGTTTGGTTGTCGACGTCCTCATCTAGGTTACTCTTTAAGGCTCTCAAGCTCTCGATTCCCATCTTACAGTCACTCCCTCTCGCCTCTGATGGTCGCTCTCCCCTCTCTAAGGCTCTCTCACTCTCTATCCTCCTCGCCGACCTCCAGGTATCTCTCTCAGCATCCTCTCAGTTTCCTGTTAAGATGATTAGATTATGTGGCTAGAATTCAAGGAAAACTGTGATCGGAAACTAGGAAATGGAAGCAGAATTTTTAGAACAACAATGGAAAATCAGTGAAGTATTAAGAAAATCTGAGATTAAGTGTGTTTTCTGTGACATTGTTAGTTACTTACAATGAGTTTGATATTTCGAACCATTATATTGTACTGTCAGATGGATGCGGAAGTGATCTCGGCGAGCATATTGAGTGAAGTTGTGGAGGCAAATGCGATATCCATATACGAAGTTAGAGATCAGATTGGTACTGGAACTGCTCATTTACTTCACGAGATTTTCCGTGTGAAGAACATCCCTTTTAAAGTCGATGTATTGGACGATGAAACTGCTGCTTCTCTCAGAAAGTTCTACCTCACGTACTACGATATCAGAGCTGTGATCATGGACCTTGTTTCAAAGCTTGATGAGATGAGGCATTTAGATCACTTGCCAAAGTATCGCCAGCAGATTCTCTCCCTCCAAGTGTTGAGGATTTATTCTCCTTTAGCTCATGCAGTTGGGGCTAATCATCTGTCACTTGAGCTTGAAGACATCTCTTTCCGTTATCTTTTCCCGTGCTCGTATGTATACTTAGACTCATGGTTAAGAAGTCATGAGAACGGGTCTAAACCATTGATAGACGTGTACAAAGAGCAGCTTCATCGGTCTTTGAAGTCTGATTTGGTTTTGGCCGGAATGGTGGAAGATGTATATGTGAAAGGTCGGTATAAAAGCCGGTACAGCATGATGAAGAAGCTCCTAAGAGATGGGCGTAAGCCGGAAGAAGTGAACGATGTGCTTGGTCTACGAGTCATATTGATGCCAAATTCTTTAGCAAATGATGATGAAATGAGCGAAAAAGCTTGTTATAGAACGAGCGAGATTATTCGATCTTTGTGGAAGGAGATTCCTCATAGAACAAAAGATTACATTGCTCGGCCAAAAGAAAATGGATATAGGAGTTTACACATGGCTGTTGATGTTAGCGACAGCGATCATACAAGACCTTTGATGGAGATACAAATACGGACAATGGACATGGATGGATCCGCTAATGCTGGAACAGCATCACATTCTTTGTACAAAGGTGGTCTAACCGATCCAAAAGAGGTAAGCTTTTCTGTTATTTTGGTTTTGCAATTTAGGAGATTGAGCTAATTGATTAAATTCTATCTATAGGCGAAGCAGCTTAAGGCGATAATGATGGCAGCAGCGGATCTTGCAGCAATTCGTCTCAAAGATCTCTCATCCAACAAACACCAAAGTTTTAAGACAACAATGGACCAGAGAGATAGAGTGTTTTGTCTTTTGGACAAAAACGGCGATGGAATGATCAGCATAGAGGAACTAATGGAAGTAATGGAAGAGCTTGGTGCTCCCGGGGAAGACGCAGAGGAGATGATGCAGCTTCTTGACTCTAATAGTGATGGATCTCTTAGTTCAGACGAATTCGATACATTTCAAAAACAAGTCCTGTGTCTTTTTTCTCACAATTTTATCGCATTTTCTTTTTATCTTTTATAACTAATGACTGTAGGGGTTTTTGTGTGTTTGCAGGTTGAGTTCATGCGTAAATGGGAAGATAGAGATAACGAGTATAAAAGTCTTTTGGATGAAAAACTTCATGATCTCCCAAATCAAGATACGACCGGTTTACTTCAATTATACAACAAAGAGCTTGAGGATAAGCTCTCTAGCCAGTGAATACCAATCCAATTTTCTCATGTTGTGTATAATTTACCATATGCAATGTAAATCTTTCTATTTGTCTATTGTCCTATTTTTCATCCCTGTCAAAAATCACTTTGAGGTAGATTTTGTATATATGTGTTACAGGTCAAGTATTTGGCAACGAATTCTTAAGAGCAAATACAAATCTCGAATTCTTAAAAGGTGATTTTGGCTAAGTTTTTCTTAAATTAGTGCAATTTTTTTTCACTAATTAATATAAACTGAGCTCTTTATATATTAGATAATGAAAAAATTATTAACATGGATGGTGTATACCATATAGTAAATAACAATTCGACTATATGCATATTCGGTCGAATAACACAAAACAACTATGATACTACTAGCCCTTGTTCCGGCGAGGAAGTTCCCACGTCTTTTAATAGTCTCTCGTACAACTGCACCAACCCAAAAATTCAATTCAGTTTTTGTTTATAGCTATTTTTATACTTATTTTTGTCTTTTAATCGACAGAAAGTATTGAACTTAATGAGAAGAGACCATACCTGTCTATACAAACATGAATCACCATAAGATTTTCTTAGCTCAACTACGTTCAGTGACGGTTTTATCTCGAAAACCTAGTCAATATTTCTTTGGTTAGTCAAATATAATCACTAAATTATCTAAATTAGTGAAATAATATTATGTACTAATATACCTCAGCTGTTACTAATAAACCAGTGTGACCTTTCTGGTTCTTTTCTTCTTGCTTCACTTTTAACTGAAACAATATTAAGTTTGATAGTTTATCAAAACTGACAAAAGTAACATTACAAGTAGCTAAGGACGAGGAAGAAGCACATGTCGTGAAAACTCACCTTCGCATTTTTCTTTTGTACACTGAATCCCATTTCTGTAACGGCTGTTTCGATTTTCTCCAGTAAGTCTCTTGCTGAGCTATTCGATGTGAATCTTATTCTCCTCTCTGACACATCCTGAGAGTGGAATTCATAACGTTTTACTATACGTAGGACTCACAAGCAGAGGGCACATGATTGAAACAGAGTAAGACTCTTTACCTCTAGTTCAAAGAAACCGGACAGGTCAAGAAAGGAAGACATTCCGATCAACTGAAACGCGTTGATGACAGTCGGTGAATCACCGCCCTTCCCTTCTTCAGATCCCTACACGGTTCAAAAATATACAGAGAATTGAGCACACTTAGACTTGGATCAAATGCAATGGCAATAAAGACTGAGGAGTAAAATTCTTACGAGTTCTTGGATAGAGAAAGCATCATCGTCTGTATCAACTTCTTCTTCGTCATCATCATCGGGAATTGAAGGAATGTACTCGTTCTTGAACCATTCACTGTCTTTTATACCCGCGACTGTGATTCTCGTGACTGGATTTGGATCGAGCATTCTCTTGATCATGGTTCTTGCACCTGCTGATAACCACCTTGGTATTGGTGGGTCTCCTTTGCATATCTGAAAATCAAAAGTCAGACCTTTTTAAGCGTGTTTCTTCAAAACGTGTGTCGAATTGATAATATCGAAGAGAAAGAGTTGGTTTACCTTCTGGTAAAGAACTGCAAGATTTCTATCGTCAAAAGGGAGACATCCGGTTAGAATCACGTACAAGATTACACCACACGACCATATATCTGATGCTGCACCATCGTAGCCTCTGTTGGCTAAAACCTCAGGCGCAACATAATTAGGACTTCCACAGGTTGTATGTAGCAATCCGTCATCCTAAAATGCCAAAGAGACAATTAGTTGGAACATCAATTCAATTCACCAATTCTCTTTCTGCTGATGTTAATGGCTTAAGATGATATATTCAAGTACCCTAAAATGCTGAGGCCGAGCACTGAGGCCAAAGTCAGTTATCTTAATGTGTCCACTTGCATCAAGAAGAACATTCTCTAGCTACAATATGGATAAAGTGGACACATCAGAAAACTATTTCATAAGTTCTCTCGGTTTGAAACACGTGAGAGTAAGCACCGACCTTGAGATCCCTGTGGAAAACACCTTTGCTGTGACAGTAGCTGATTCCATCGATGAGCTGCTGAAACATTTTTCTTCCTTCGGTTTCTGTTAGCTTTCCATTGGAAACCTGGGAGTTATCAAGAGTGTGAGTTTAGCTAAGAAATACACTCGTGAAAAAGAAGAAGAGCAGAGAAGCTAGTGGGGTCATACAATTCTGTCAAACAATTCTCCTCCAGTGACGCATTCCATTACCATATAAATCTTTGTTTTGCTAGCCAAGACCTGTATCATTCCCATAAGGAAGCAACCATTAGTTTCAAGAAGGAAAAGACGAAGCTGTGAATTCTGAGATATGTTTGAAAATCGAATCAAGTGGTCCTAACAAAAAAAAAGAGTTAAATTTCATTCATATCCAAAGATCTCATGAACCCTTAGGTGCTTAAAATTTACAAGAAGACATGAGTAATAGGTGACCACAACAAGACAAAGTTAGTCGCGACCACAAGCTTAAAACGTGTACTATTAAAACTAAAAGCTTTCAACGTGGACCACGTCTGTATCCATTATGTGAACTATTGGTTGGTCCCAATAAAGTCCGAACAATATCGTGTTTCACGGCAAAGCAGTCGGAGAACTGAGTTGATTACAAGTCAACAACAAACGTCCTCCACTTTTTTAACCCAAAGTTACGGCAACAATTCCAAACTAATCATCTGAAAATAATAAACTAATAATCTCATAAAAAGGTAATGTTAAGATCAAAGTGGGTCCGATCCATATGATAAAAACTTAAAAAGGTCCTAAGATGAGGCCAAGCAATAATGGAATAATTAACCCCAAAACATTTTCATGATAAATTCAGGACCCACCTTGAAATGAAAAGGTCAAAGTTGTGTTACCGGCCAAGCAATAATGGAATAATTAACCCCAAAACATATAATTTTGTGTAAATGATAGCTTCACTGGCAACGTGAAAAACAAGCTTTGAGGAACACGTTAGAGTGCGATATTGAAGACCAAAATAACAATATTATAAACAGAATCGATATGTGAGAATATTCTCAAAGAACTAAATCAAACATGAAATTTCTGTGTTTAATCCTCGTCAGCAAGTGATAATCACTAATCATCATTATTAGATAGATAAAATGGAAACTAAAAAAGTTAATTTATATTAGTAGTTGCCACAAACAAATTGGAAAGCACTTCAAGCAATAATTCAGATTTTTTTTGGATTACTTTCTGCCATACTCAGGTACTAAACAAACAGAACGTACACCGCAAGCAAGCAAAAATAACTCAAATTGCTAATACTAAATTACGAAATCAAAGAATCATTCGATAATCCATCAAGATTCATTTTAAAATGATAATAATTACAGAGAATAATGGATTATAACAAAATCGGAGACGCACCTCATGTAATCTGACAATGTGAGGATGTTTCAGCATTTTCAACGTCCGGATCTCTCTTTTTATCTGCAAATAAGATTCAAACAAGAGTTGGATCCGTCAATATCTCGCCTCTAACCAATTTAAAACGATAAACGCGGAGAAACTTTAGGAATATATCGAAAAAACGCCAGAGATTTGATCGGACACGAAACGAATACAAAATAAAATCACACGCGGAACGAAGCCGAACCTGTAAGGAGAAGTTGAGATCGGCGATACGAGACTTATCGATGATTTTAACAGCGACAGATTGACCAGAGACGGTATCTATAGCGAATTTGACTTTACCGAAATTACCCTCGCCGAGCGTCCTACCAAGGTCGTATTTCCCTAGACGCATTCCCCTCCTCAACTCCTCCTCCGCCTTCTTCTCCTCTTGCCTTCTCACCATCCAATCACTGATTTAAACAATTTCCGAAAAAAACAGAGAACCAAATCTTCGATCGAATCAATCGCTTGAATCTCTCGATTATATGACAACTTGTTTCGAGCGGTGTAGATTTCTGTGAGGGAATGAGATATATATTGAGATTGTGTAAGTAATTTCGAAGAGACGAAGATTAGGAAGAAGGAAGAAGAAGAGAAGTGCGGGTTGAAATGAAAGAGAGGATATTGCTTCCTCCCTTCTTATATTACCTTTTTGTTTCTGTTTTTTTTTATTGGATACAATAAAAATCTGGCAAATCACAGAAAAAGTTGTAAAATAAAATAATATATTTAATATTTTGGAAATAATCTTATGCATATTTTTTTATTGGCCATTTAAAACCCCTACAAAATAAAATTTATTATGAGGAGAAAAGGAACCTTATTTTTTTTTTTTTTTTTTTTTCAAAAATGAACTACTTCCCTG
>OVAU01001302.1:0-15391 GCA_900406315.1 Biscutella laevigata subsp. laevigata
CACCAAAAGTTTAGAACAAAGGGAGGAGAGAAAAACTAGATTTAAACTTCAAAACTCAAAAAACAAATTAAAATAAAACTAAGTCTCCTCTCTAGGGTTTTAGTTTTAGGCCCCTTTTATAGTTATGCCCAATTACAATTCAAAATAAGGAAATAATGACTTGGTNCCGGTCACTTGGCCGGTGTAAGTGACCGGTGTGTTGCTTCTGGCTGTGACGGCGAGGTTAAATCGGGATTCTGTGTTTTCTTGAGAAACTGAGATTCTGCGTTTTTCTTGAGAAACCGCGATTACGCATTTTCCCGAAAAATCAGGATTCCTCGTTTTTACCGAAAAACCGGGATTCCACTTTTTTCCCGGAAGACCGGGATTCTGCGTTTTTACTGAAAATCGGGAGTCCGCGTTTTTCTTTAAAACCTGGAATTCTGCGTTTTAATTCTGCGTTTTTCTGAAAAATCCATATTTTGTGTTTTTTCCTGAAATCCCTTGATTTCGTCTTTTTCACGAAAACCCGCGACTCTTTGTTTTTCCCAAAAACCGAGATTCATCGTTTTTCCAAAAAACTGGGATAACGTTTTTCCCAAAACTGGGACTCTTCGTTTTTATCCAAAAAACAAGATTCCTTATTTTCCCAAAAAATCGGGACTCTTCGGTTTTATCGAAAAATGGGATTCCTTGTTTTTCCCTAAAAAATCGAGATATTTTATTTTTTGGGAAAAACTTTATTTCAAAAAAAATTGAGATTCAGATGCAGCATCTAAGCTCTACATTTCATAACATCTCAAATATCTCGATGTTTGAGGTGTTTAACATCTTAGCATTCAAATGCTACATCTAGTTGCAAATTAAAATTGAAATAAAAACAATATTTGACCGTTTGCATCCAATACAACATCTGCACGAGGAAAAGAACAAGGCATGAATACTCCTTTGTAATCCATTCGATTTATACCATTATACATACAATTCACATCAATTCTTTCTTTGCATTCCATCCAATGCCAATATGAACCCGTTTTACTCCAACAAATGGTAATAACACACCTTCTGTTATTATCAATGTGTTGTCATACATTGTATACCCAAATATCACTAATATTCTCGAGTTTTAAAATCAACAAATCCACACAGATTGATTTGAGCCCGTGTTTCGAAATTCTTAAATATTTTATTTATTTATTCACATTGATCATCTAAATTCTTTTTAGAAAAAAATATAACGTAGGACACTTTTTTCAAAGTTATTAGACAATAACACCCTTTTGAGTTTGGATTGTGTATAAGACACTTTCTAAAGTAAAAAGTCTATCTAACCCCTGGACTAAACCCATCTCTCACTATTGTTTTTCTTCTTTCGTTCCAGCTCGTCGTCGCCTTTTTGTTCTTCTCCTCCTATCTCACCATCTTCTTATTTTGCTCCGCCATATTTCTTTCATCAGCCGCTCCCTCGCCGAAAGTAAATGTCAGGTGATGTTCTCTTCCTTTTAGCTCCCTCTTATTTTTGACTCTCTGGTTTTTTCCTCTATGGATTTTTTTTGGAAGTTTCACGTTTTAGGGTTTCCTTCGCCGATTTTTGGTTTTCTTATCTTCGCTCTTGTTTTCTTTTTCTTTGAGCGATTCTACTTTTTTGTTTTTGGTTTTCTGCAATTTTCATCTAGATTTATGGGAGAGTCCTTTGATTTTGCATTCCATAACTCTCTGATGCGGTAAGTTTCTCGAATCTAAATCTCTTTTCTATTATAAACTTTGATTTATTTATGAACCGGGTTACAATTCGTGTTTATCCCTTGTTTATACCGCCTTTTGGAATCAAAAGCCCTTTTGGATTCCTATTTTATTTGGCCTTCATGTCAACTGTTTTTTGCTTTCATGTCTAGTGTTTCATGGTTACCGCTTTCATGTCTGGTTTTATGGCTACTTCTACATGTTTCTTGGTAGGTGATGTATGGTTGTTGTTCCATGGTTGGTTCTTGATATTTTCCAAGCTTACTGCTTTCAATGCACTTGTTTCATACTTACTGCTTGCATATCACGTGTTTCATGGTTAATATTTAATGGACAATGTTTGACCAAGATTCCTCGTGAAATTCCTCGTGAAGAAGGTATTGATTCCTCGTGAAATTGTACATATACGCCATGAAATTTCTATTTTACTTGGAGCTAAATTTGATAAGATTATGCAGGTCGGATAAATTATATAATGAAAACTTGTTTATAGGAGAGATTAGCATGGTGTAAGGACTGATATTTTGTTTTTTTTGCTTGACTTCAATGTTAGGTGGAAAAAATTAATGGGTCACATCTCTTTTAATTTAAATATTTAAAACTACAGTTGGAAAAAATATAATCGACCACAAGATTATAAAGAAAACTTGTTTCTGGTAGGTTAGTTTATGATCGTTGTTTTATGGTTGGTGATATATGGTCGATGTTTAAGTTTCATCTGCACTTCGTTTCTATATAGTGTTTCACTGTTTTCATGTATATTGTTTCATGTTCGGCGATTTGTGGTCGGTTATTAATGGTCGGTGTTTCATAGTTGCTATTTAATGTTAAATGTTTCATGCTGCTTTCTAAAATCTTAAAATTTAGACAAGAATGAGAAATTTGCAGAGAATTTACAACCACAAAAACCTATACGATGTTGACAAGAAAGAGAAACTTTTGAAGATTTAAAGTCACTAATACTTTTGAAGATTTCAAGTCACTAATATATGGTTATGAAACATGCATTTTTAAATTCATGAAGTCATGGTAACACAGCATGGGCGAGGAATTGTTATATTTTCGATCCATAGTTTTACATTTTTAAATTCAAAAGGATGTAGTAAGTAATTTGCCAATTAAGATGATACTGAATTAAAATCGAATCACTTTTAATTCTCATAACATATTATAAATGCTTACAACCTAATAGTCTTTTTCAAGATTTCTTGGAATTTTTTTCCTTGAATGTTGCAAAACAAAAATCAAGAAATAATTTTGATTTCCAATAAATATATTTGTATGGTTATGAACATATTTATGATTTAAAATTCTACTTATTTACAGTTGTTGATTTGTGGTTAGTAAATTCAGTCCAAGTCCAAAAAAAATTCAGTCTAAATCCAAGACATGTATCTATGCTGTCTTTTTATCTCTTTTTCAAATTCATTTACATGTGGACTATCAATCGTGTACCCAGACTCACAAATCAACAAGTCATACAAATCATCAAGTCTGGATGATAAAGAGAGTTTGGAAACTTTCTACACTCTCTGCAAAAGCAAAGAAACAGAGGCAAGACCAAAACATTGTTTACGATGATAGAAGGATGACAAAGAGAGTTTAATAATAAATTACGTCTTCTTCTTCTTGGTCTCATTCTCCAAAACTCATCAATTAACTAAAAATTTCAACTAAAAAATCGATATTGTAGAACAAACTGTAACTAGAAAATTAACGTTTAGAAGAATAGATTAACATAACTGAAAAAACATAACTAAAAGGGAAAATCCGAAAACTCATTTTTAGAACACAATCGATACAGACAACTCTAGCTCCAGTGAAGAAAGAAATAAGAACTCGATTTAGAAGAAAAAAGAACATTGAGATTTAGAGAAAACCTTCGTAGAAAAAAGAAGAAATAGCAGGTAGAAGACAAAGAGAGAAAAATCACATTTCCCGTTTCCCGATATCTTAACCAAATTCATATCCACCGTCATATCTTAACTCATCAATAAAGATATATGGCTCAGATTGTAAATATAAATTGAAGGAAGCAAATATCAAAATATCTCAGCAAGGGCATTATCGTCTATATCACGCACACTTCTTTGATAATAACACACCAAAGTCTGTTTTTCTCAATGCAATTTCCAAAGTGTTCTATTCTTGAAATACTTCTCATAAAGCGTTTTTTTACTGATAATATCTTGCCTCAGGGATGGAATTATACGTTATTAGTTTGATTCCAAAAATCTCTGATGCTCATCAGATGAGGGATTTTAGGCCAATCAATTTATGTTTTGTCTGTTACAAGATAATTTCAAAGGTTCTCAGTAACAGGTTGAAACGTGTTTTGCCAGATACTATATCTCAGACTCAAGGTGCTTTTGTTGAGGGAAACTTATCTCTGATAATATTCTTTTGGCGCATGAGATGTTTAATGCTCTTAACACTTTTTCTCCTAGACGAAAGGATGGTTTGATTCTGAAGACGGATATGTCAAAAGCTTTTGATCGGGTGGAGTGGCCTTTTCTTTTGGATTTGCTCAGTCGGTTTGGTTTTCATGAGACTTGGATTAATTGGATTTGTATTTGTATCTCAACGGTTACATATTCAGTTCAAGTTAATGGCCAAACTTATGAATTGATAAAGCCAACTCGAGGTCTTCGCCAGGGTGATTCTCTATCCCCTTTTCTTTTTATTCTGTGTACAGAATCACTGATACATGTGATGAATAAGGCATCTTCAGTTCAGTCTTTACATGGTCTTCAAATTTCAGCTACAGGTCCTCCTATTCAACATCTTCTTTTTGCTGATGATAGCTTATTCAGTTGCAAAGCTACTTTATCGGAGTGTCAGATGCTTCTACATTGTCTAAGGCTTTATGAGAACTCTTCAGGTCAAAGGATCAATTATCAGAAGTCATCAGTGACTTTTGGAAAGGATATATATATATATATATATATATATATATTTATTCTCAGGTTTTGTTGTCGGAATGTTTGGGAGTTGGACTTATTGGAGATAATTCAACTTATTTGGGACTTCCAACTTGCTTCAGTGGCTCTAAGAGTGATCTTTTGGCTTTTATTACAGATCGAATCAAGTCAAGATTGACTTCATGGCATTCAAAGTCTCTGTATTTAGGTGGAAAGGAAACACTGCTTAAATCTGTGGCATTAGCTTTGCCTGTTTATGCAATGAGTTGTTATAAACTGACAAAGTTTCAATGTAAAGCTATCAACTCAACACTTTCAAATTTTTGGTGGAGCTTTTGTGAAGACAAAAGAAGCATCCATTGGGTCTCTTGGGATAAATTATGCAGATAGCGGATTCAAGGAGGTTTAGGTTTCAGAGATATAGCAGATTTTAACCAAGCCTTATTAGCTAAACAAGCTTGAAGAGTGTTTCAAAATCCTGATTCTTTACTCTCTTCAGTTTATAAGGATAAGTATTTTAAAGACTCTTCTCTACTTCAAAGTGCTATTGGATCTCGTCCGTCATATGCTTGGCGTAGTCTTCAACATGGGAAGACTCTTCTCTTGAGAGGTTTGCTTCGTTCTATAGGTAATGGAGAGGAAACTTTTGTAAGTTCTGCAAACTGGTTGTTTGATAGAGAACCAAGACCTCCGATTTTTAAGCCTAATTTGTCAGACCATTCTCTCCTTGTCAAGGATTTGCTAACTCCGAATGGTTCTTGGAATGTGTCTTTTTTGAATCATTTTTTTCCAGCCACATAAGTTCAGATTATTATGAGGCAGCCAACATATCCCTCTCTTCGAGATCATTATCTTTAGCCTTTTACAGAATAAAGTAACTATACTGTTAAAAGTGGTTATAAGTTCATTGAAAACATCAACATGATGCCAATTCAAGTGGAGAATCCTTTTTTCATGAAGGTTTGGTCAATGTCTGCTCCTCCTAAGATTAAAATCTTTTGGTGGAGAGTTTTATCTGGAGCTTTACCAGTTCGTGAAAGGTTTTATTCTAAGCATGTGCCACTAAGCCCTCTGTGTCCAATTTGCTCTCGAGAAGAAAAATCAATCAATCACCTTTTGTTTCTCCGTGATCAAGCAAGACAACTTCTTGCTTTTGCAAACATTCCAATGCCAAGTAATGGTTTTCAGAACCATACAATTGCAGAGTACATCTCGTATCTTCTGGATTTGATGACTTCAGTTTCAACGCCTCAGAATTTGAGTAGAGCAATCCCTTGGTTGTTATGGGAAATTTGGAAGAACAAGAATTCTTTTGTGTTTAATGGTGCACTTCAGCCTTTTCACGTTGTCTTAGATAGAATCTTTGAAGATGCAATGCAATGGTTCACTGTTAATACAACACAACCAAGGTCACAACTTCAGTCTTCTTTGGCTCTACAATGGACTCCTCCTCAACAAAACACTTTTAAGTGTAATGTACATGTTTCATGGCATGGATCATCATATCTTGTTGGTTTAGCATGGATTATTCGAGATTCAACAGGAAAACCTTTGCATCATGCTCGAGATGTTTTAATGCCAAAGAGTAATCCCACGGAAGCAATGCTACAAGGGTTTCTATCTTCTCAACAAAGCTTGGTTCATCTTTATTATTCTGCTGTTGTGTTTGAATAAATCAATTGATGCAGTTCGAAATCCAAGGGACTGACCTCGTTATCGAAATTGTCTTCAACAGATTTCTTCACTTTCCTGCAGTTTTATTTCAATCTCATTTCAGTTTGTCCCCCAATCTACTAATTATGTTGCTCGATCAATAGCTATGAGTGTTACCCAAGAAGGTCGCTATAACTCTTATTTGAGTATTGGTGGACCGGCTTGGTTAAATTCAATTTTGTTAGCAGAAGGTTTTTGATGCTTTTGCTTTGTCTGTATGTACTTATCCCTCTTTCAATCTAATATATGGAGTTAAAAAAAAGTGTTTTATCCTATAATAAACTCTTCTTTTTATTACCTCTTATTCTATAAATAAATCATTGATCTATAAATAAATCACTAACGTGATCAAAATAACCTCTTATATATTTTTAAAATGTTTACTTTTCCTTATCTCACATATTATCTAATTTTAAATATTATAATTATTTCTAAACTTTTCAATTTTCGTTTACAATTTGTATTTCAACATACATTTCATTTATTATATCATAGTTTATCTAATTTTTTATTTCTCATATAATTTTGTTTATTTTATAATTTTTCATCTCTTTGATCAAAGTTAATGTTTATTTTATTTTTTATAATATTAATTCATTTTTCTTCACTTATTTTATTTGTTTTGATCTCAACCAATAGTTTATATATAAAATTTTATGGATAATATCTAATATATTAATTGAAGACACATTACTAAATTAATTTATCTATATTAATCTAGTTATTATGAAATATGTCAAAATGCTTGATTTGGATATACATTCAAAATGAAAATTTACTAAGTTACATGGAAAGCGTAAATGTTTAGGAATGATATAAGTAATAGTATAATCGAAAGATTAATTTGGAATAATTCATCAGTGATTGTTGCAAGGTGAAGAAAAAAGAAGTTAATAAATAAAATAAGATTTTCATTTTATTAATTTTTTTTGTTGAAATTGTTTAATTAATGTTAGGATGATAAAAATTTAAATTAAAACAAAAATGTGAAAAGAGAGGACCGAACTCAAGACCTCTTTAGTTTCAGAACATATACTATTACTAAGTGATCCAATGAATTTTTTGTTAGATTTCATATTATTATATAATATAACTATAGTTACTTTTAATAAAATAGGATTAATTAATGAAAGATGATGTAGCACAATATGGAGAGAGCTACTATCTTATTATATATTAGATAACTATAATTACTTTTAATAAAATATGATTAATTAATGAAAGATGATGTGACACGATATGGAGATAGCTACTCTCTCATTATCATTATATATTAGAATTGTATTGATTTCAATAAGGGCATTTTGAAGAGGGGAGGGTAAGTGAGATAAAAAGAGGGTATACTAGATTAAATGTGATGAGATTAGAACATTTTTCAAGCATTCTCCAAGATTAGATCATAAAATCAAAACGAGAACGACTGTGATATTTCTTATGAGCTGAGCATGTAAGGTAGGGTCAAAAGGTGCCATAGATGAATATGGTATCCACATCTCTGTTTAATCAAGACTTCCTTAGTAGAAGAAACAACTTAATTAGTTGGTTTAAGTCATCTTATTCATAGACACCTCATGGGTATTTATCTGGTTTCCTATAACCAACAAGATTAGTATGGGTCCGACGGAGTAAAACCCTTTGTGTAATGAGTGTGATTCAATTCTTAGATGTTGCAGTTTCATGTGTGTGCATGTGTGTCAGATGGGTAATCGGCCAATACTGCTCTGATTTTAAACAGCTGATTGAAATTGTTGGTTATTTGCGGTTTGATTCGAGTGACTCAGTTATCTCAAGACCGGTTATTGAGGGTTTTGAAAGGGAATGAAGGCTTGTACAAAAAAGAGACTCTTGCTTTTAGAGCCGCCCTATTTATATGTTTTTGCCTTCTTCCTCATTATGTGGTATTCTGAGAAAAAACCTTGGAGAAAAAAACTAAGCTCTGCAAATCTTTGTGCTGAGCTAGTTCTTTTGGTTTACTCTTCATTATAGTGGATTGTCAGATTGATCCGGCTCCAGACGTAGGTTTGATCACATCGATCAAGCTGAACCGGGTAAACAATCTCTTGTGTTCTTATTTTGCAAAACTTGCGACTTTCTGTCTTGTTCAAACGAGTGTCGAACAGAGAGTGGTGTGAGGTTTCTTTGATCTCTAGCAAGCTTTTGCGTGTAGAAACAAAGTTCCGTTTTATACTAATTCTAACAGAGTGCTATCAGAGCTCAAGGTGTTGAAGAAAGCTTTCAGCTTTATCAAGGAAATCATCAAATTTGTGCATAAAACTTCAAGCTGGTAACAAAGTTTTGATTTTTACCATAAAGTTTCAAGCTTTTGTATAAAGCTGCTATCTTTTCGTGAAAGACTCAAGCTTTGTTGATAAGAACTTGATCTTTAGTCATAAAGGTGTGTTCTTTGAGAAAAAGGATGGTCAAAGATCTGTAATCTAGTGCAAGGATCTATGTAGATCAATTTGATGTAACATGAGAGTTTTCACTAAAGAAGATTCGGACGATGACTCGTTTTGGTATTCTGGGTTTGAAGGATGTTTTGATAGATTATAAGCTTGAGAAGATAGTTCCTCTTTCAAGGACTGAAGAAAAACAACCAGCTGATGAGACTGAAGAATATGTGTCTGAACCCTTGACAAAAGTTGTCCCTGATCCCGAGAAACTTGAAAAGAACGAAAAAGCTATGGCTTTCATAGTTACAAACGTTGGTGACCAAATTTTGAGGAAAATAGAGAACTGCAAGACTGATGCAGAGACGTGGCCTAAGTTGGAAAATATGTACATGCAAAGCACTCTTCCAAATAGGATCCACTTACAGTTGAAATTACACATTCACGATGGTGGAGTCTAAGAGTGTAGATGAGAACATGGATGACTTCTTGAAGATAATGGCTGAGTTGAGTTGTCTGGATGTTGATTTCAGACGAGGTTCAAGCTATATTGTTCCTCACATCTATGTCTGGGAGTTAAGATCAGCTGAAACAAACGCTGAAGTATGGCATATATTCTTGACCCTTGATGAAGTTATCTCTACAACAAGATCAAAAGCAAGGAAAATCTCAGAGATTACCAAAGGGGATAAAAGTCATGGAGTTGTTCTGTATATTGATGAGAGAGGTAGATCTCATAACAGGTATCAGAAGGATAACAAAGGCAGAAGCAAGTCCAAATCAAAGACCAGAGATACTTGTTGGTTCTGTAAAAAAGAAAGATATTTGAAAAAAGGACTGTTATCTGGGGAAGAAGGTAGATAATGAAAGAAATGCAGAAGTCAATGTCATCATTGAAATGTTGATATACTATGAAGCTTTGAATGTGTATGATCAGAGTGCTAAAGATGTTTGAGTTCTTTATTTGGGGTGTACATTTCACATGATGTCGAGAATAAACTAGTTTTTTGAAATGTATGACAATGGCGGTACCACAATCTTATTGGGTGATGATTATATCTTGAAATCACAAGGAAAAGGGGCTATTCGGATCAACACTCATGGAGGGTCTATCAAGGTACTGACTGATGCGAGATATGTTCCTGACCTTAGAAGAAATCTTATTTCCACATGTACGCTTGACATACAAGGGTATAAGCATGAATGTGGAGGTGGTAAGGTCAAATATTTCAGGAATGATGGTAAAACAACGCTTCGAGCAGACCTAATCAATGGTCCGTATATTCTGGATGGTGAAACTTTCTTGCCAGAGGTCTGTAATTCGGAGGCAAGACATGAAAAGACTGCTTTGGGTCACATGAATCTTAATAGTCATAATGTCTTGGTTGAAAATGAATTGTTGGATAAAAGGGAAATCAAAGAGCTTGGTTTCGGTGAGCATTGTGTAATGGGAAAATCCAAGAAGATCATTTTTAATGTTGCAAAACACAGTGTTGAAGATGCATTGAGCTAAGTTCATGCAGACTTGTGGGGAGCACCAACTGTGACTTCGTCTCTCTCTAGAAATTAATACTTCTTGTAAATTATAGATGATAAGACAAGGAAAGTATGGTTGTATTTTCTCAAGACGAAGAATAAAACGTTTGAGAAGTTTGTTGAGTGGAGAGAACTTGTGGAGAACCAAGTTGATAAGAAAGTCAAGTGTCTGCGAACAAACAACCGGCTGGAGTTGTGCAATGAGAAGTTCATTGCGTATTCTAAAGAACATGGCATTGAGAGGCATATAACTTGCACGTATACACAACAACAACATGGTGTCGCGGAGAGGCTTAATCGGACGTTAATGGAGAAAGTCATATGTATGTTGAGTGAATCAGAACTTGGTGAAGAGTTATGGGCTGAAGCAGCCGAACAATTGCTTATATTATCAACATGTCTCCGACGTCTGTAATTGATCACAATGTACCTGAAGAGTTGTGGTTGAAGAGGAAACCTGGTTACAGACATATGAGGAAGTTCATATCAGTTGCTTACGTGCATCATGATCAAGTGAAGCTGAAACCCATAGCTTTGAAAGGCATTTTTCTGGGATATCCAACATGCACCAAAGATTATAAGGTGTGGTTGTTGGAGGAAGAAAAATGTGTCATAAGTCGTAATGTGACCTTCCATGAACAGTTAGTCTTCAAGGATCAAGGAAAGACTAATCATGGGATTGTTGAACAAAAGGCTCAAAGTTCTGGTCAAGAACTATTTTCTCTACCAAGCTTGGTCTGGAAAGTAATCAGACGGATGATAATACAGAGCAAGGTGGAGTTGATGCAGAGCCTGTATCTGAAGGTGAATCATAGGGTGAATCTGAAGAAGATGTGGTAGGAACTTAATATCAAGGTTTTGTTGAGTTGACTAATTATCTTCTGGCAAAGATCGACCCAGAAGGGAGATTGTTCCACCTACAAGGCTTACAGACTACAATTGTGTGGCATTTGCATTACTGGTAGCTAAAGCAATCAAGATTGAGGAGCCTCAATGCCTATCAAGATGCACAAAGCAGTGATGAATAGATTAACTGGAACGAGGCTATGCAAGAAGAGTATGATTCTTTAATCAAGAATAGAATTTGGTTGTTGGTAGATAGACCTGAGAATAAAAAGATAATTGGATGCAGATGGTTGCATAAACTGAAATCTGGGATTCCTAGAGTAGAACTGGAGCGATTAAAGGCAAGACTTGTTGCAAGAGGGTTTACTCAGAGAAAGGGAATTGATTATCAGGAGATACTTGCTCCAATGGTTAAACACATCACTATACAAATACTTATGTCACTGGTTGTTGATCTGGACATGGAGCTTCAACAAATGGATGTTAAAACAACATTCCTTCATGAAAATTTGGATGAAGAGCTGTATATGGAACAACCAGAGGAGTTTGAGTCAGAGGATGGGAAGGATAAAATGTGTTTGCTTTAAAAAACACTTTAAGGGTTAAAACAAATTCCAAGGTAGTGGAACAAGAGATTTAATCAGTTTATGTCTGAAGAGAAGTTTATGAGAAGTGGACATGATTCATGTGCCTATGTGAAGATGGACATTGAAAATCAGAATCATTTATATCTTCTTCTGTATGTTGATGATATGCTCATTGCTTCAAGGAGTAAGAATGAAATTAGAAAGCTGAAGGAAAGATTAAGTTTGGAATTCGAGATGAAGGATTTGGGTGCTACAAGCAAGATTCCCGGAATAGTGATTACAAGAGACAAATCAAAGGACTGTCTGTGGTTATCTCAATCAGGTTATTTGAAGAAAGTTCTCACGACATTCAACATGAACAATGCCAAGACTGCAATTACACCAATTGGTACACACTTTAAGTTATCTTCAATTCAGGGTGAATCAAAGTGTATTGATTTGGAGAAGACACCTTACTCAAGTGTTGTTGGCAGTGTGATGTACTCTATGATTGGTTCAAGACCTGATCTTGCATATGAGGTTGGTTTGATAAGTCGTTTCATGAGTAAACCAGGGGATGTTCATTGGCAGGCGGTTAAATGGCTCTTGAGATACATCAAAGGTTCGTCAGACAAGAGTCTGATGTTTGGAAAGAAAAGGATTTTAATGTATGTGGATACAATGATTCTGATTTTGCTGCAGACCTTGATATGAGAAGATCAATAACAGGCTATGTTTTCACGGTTGGTGAGAATACAGTGAGTTGGAAGTCTGGTCTTCAATCTATTGTTACGTTTTCAAATATAGAGGTTGAGTATATAACTCTTACAAAGGCTGTTAAGGAGACGATATGGATCAAAGGTCTGTTGACTGATTTCTGTTGCAAGCAAGAACGAGCGACTGTCTGGAGTGATTCTCAGTCAGCTATATGTTTTTCCAAGAATAATGTGTATCATGAGAGGACAAATCATATTGCGCTCAAGTATCACTTTATCATAGACGTGATAGAATCTGGAGAAGTGGAGGTGTTGAAGATTCACACTTCAAGAAATCCTACAGACATACTAACCAAGCATGTTAAATCCAAGGTATGATGATCTACTACGAAGAAGAGAGAATTAATCAAGGTGGAGATTGTAATAAGTGTGATTCAATTCTCAGATGTTGCAGTTTCATGTGTGTGTTTGTGTGTCAGATGGGTAATCGGTCGGTACTGCTCTGATTTTAAACAGCTGATTGAAATTATTGGTTATATGCGGTTTGATTCAAGTGACTCAGTTATCTCAACGCCGGTTATTGAGGGTTTTGAAAGGGAATGAAGACTTGAACAAAAAAGAGACTCTTGCTTTTAGAGCCGTCCTATTTATATGTTTTTGTCTTCTTCCTCATTATGTGATATTCTGAAAAAACCCTTGGAGAAAAAGACTAAGCTCTGCTAATCTTTATGCAAAGCTAGTTCTTGTTGGTTTATTCTTCATTATAGTTGATTGTCGGATTGATCTGGCTCTAGACGTAGGTTTGATCACACCGACCAAGCTCAATTGGGTAAACAATTTCTTGTATTCTTATTTTGCAAAACCTGCAACTTTCTTGTAAGTGTAGAGAATTGAACAACAACAGATTTACGTCTTGAAACGCCAAGACCAAACGATTAATTCTTTTATTAATAAGCAGTAGCTTTACACCTTAAATATACTCTTACAAGATTTTCTCTATACTCTAAGCCTACCCTTAGAAAGAAACGAAAACGCAAGAATTAACGCCCAACTCTCTCTGATCTAACTCACTCAGCAGTGACCTAATTAGAGACAAGACAATGAACACTCACCTTCGATACTCTCAGTTTTGCTAAGCTCGAAGTTCAAACACCCTAAGCCAATATCCCCAAAGTGTTAACCCTAGCTAACTACTTTGTCACTGAATATATAGACTCACACGCAGAGAAACCTTCCTATTTTGTTTAAAGGAAAGTTTCCTTAATCTCCGAATTTCCTTTTTCCTTCAGCTCCTTGAATGAATCTTTTCCAAATCTTCATTCCAGCTCATCCATCCTTCTAGATGCTCTGATTATTCTCTGATGCAAATCCTCAGCGTTCTGACTCCATCGTCTCAGCTGATTTGCATTTTCATTCTCCCCATTTTTAACTGAGTTTGATACTCGAGCTCCTAAGCGCGTCATCACCTGTTTGACAAGAACAGAGACACCCAAGCACATACAAACATAGATGCATGCACTATGAACTTAATAGCCGAATAAAGTTTGCTGGTCATTCATCGTAGTCAACAGTTTAAAAACCAAACAATGTCAAGCATCAACCGATCCTTAGAGAATAACAAGTTCACATAAAAAACCAAAACAACTGCTACGATCTAAAAACCAGCCACTAAGATCTTAGCATACTACTCCTAACTCCCTGATAAATAGGTTTTTTACGCCTATGATCAATCGAATGTAGTATATGGGGTTTAACAGTCGCACCAATTCGGGATGAATTCACATACTAGGACTCTATAAAATCTGTTTAGTCTAAGTCAAAATAGGGGTTGTCTGTCACTAACAATCCTATTAAGCTTAAAAGAGAACAAAACAGAAAATCAACAAAACAGAAAAGATAATGAACTGAACAAGACTTAAAACAATATAAGACTAAGCAAAATAATAAAACTAAATATGACTTGAAACGATAGGAAAGATAAGTTTATGGACCAGAGCAACGAATCAGGCAGTCGATTTCATGCAATTGATGTTCAATTCAACAATAAGGCATATCCTTAGTCTAAGATCTATCCAATTTAGGCTAATCCACTCTCGTGGCAGAAACCCCTATCCTAATCATGCAACACACACTCTCATGGCCAGATGCATAAATAAGAAGCATTAGAGGTCTAGTCTATACAAATACTAGATGATCCTTAGAGGTCTAGTCTATACAAATACTAGATGATCCTAACACACTCTCGTGGAAAGGCTTCAAATAGCACAAGATCAGTTCATTCAAGCATTTTATCAAACACTCTCGTGGCATTAATCTACCAAAGATCAATATGAGGTTAGCTAGGTCTCAAATAGCACAAAAACATCAAAAGCAATAGATCAAGCCGTTGATTTCAGGTGATTAGTCCTGAGTCTAGGCGCTTAAATTCAACAAATCAGACGATCTCAATCCGGGTCAACCCACTCTCGTGACGGAGACCCCTTTCATAATACTGAAGCAAGTACAATGATGTTTTGCTAAATGCAAACAGATCAGGAAGCATAAACAATACCCATTCATAAGACAATCCCATTAACATGCATGAAGTACAAAATTGCAAAAATCATCACATAGTAAATAGTTTGGTATGAAAACTTAAACAACCATTCAAAGCAATAATTCAATCTCTTGATATTAAAACCCTAAACATTCCGTAAGAGATGAAAAAAGACTAATAGCATCTCTCAGGCTTAGAAGTCTTCTTTAGATCAGGATCAAGTTTGTCAATACTCAATCTAGCCTTAAGAGCATCTTATGAGATTAAGATACTTGTGATTCTAAGCCTTTAAACACCTAGATTCAAACCTAAATCACCCTAATCTTGTCTTCCGCAACCCTAGATCCATAACTTAAAAGACTACTCACAAATCATGAAAAAAACACAAGATCCTATGAAGAATACATGTTCTCTCATGATGCAAAATAAGAAAATAAGAAAAAGG
>OVAU01001303.1:0-15390 GCA_900406315.1 Biscutella laevigata subsp. laevigata
GGTTTCAATCAGTTCGGTAGGAAGGGGACTCCAATGCGAAAAATAAAGTTCCACTCATAGCATGAAGGTTAGTTGTAATTCTGTTTCTCTCGCGGAGTGAAAGAATCATAGCAAAATCAAGCAAGACAAAGAGCAATTGAGGCATACAACTTTGAACATCTATTTTTTTCCCCAAACTNTTCCCCAAACTTTGACTCTTACATCTACCAAATTCTATCTTTTCACATCTATTTCTTCACCATTTTTCTTTTTACTTAGGAATTTTTCTTAAACTAGACTCTTCTTTTCATTTCTAACTCCAAGACTTTTTCATTTCTTTCTTCTTTTGCACTTAGCCTTACATATTTTAGGAGTTTATTTTTCTTTTCTATTTTATAGTCTAATAGTCTTGGCTTCTCTTATCTCATCCCTTTTTCATTCTTTCTACTTGTCTTGGTGATTCTTTTTCTTTCTTTTCTACTCATTCTTTTATTTCTTCTTTTCAAGCTTTTCCAAGTCAAACTCATAAATCCAAGCTTAGTTCTACCCAAACTTCTCTTTCATTCAATCCAATTACCAGACTTCTTAAGCTACCCAAATAGATGTTCTTCATTGTCGCTCCCGATACTTTCGAGTTTTTGCAAAATCACAATCACTTAAATAATGAAATGATCTCACATAAGTTTTTAGGTCAAGGGTGCAAAGGGGTTAGAGGGAATCATCCTAAAAATGAGAATGACCGACTTAGGCTAAGAGTGTTTCGGTCTAAGGTGCCCAAAATCGTGCTTGAAATAAGAAAATACCATGAAACACAAGTGCAATAATAGATCATGATAATTAAAGTTCAGGATTAGCCTCATATAATATTGAAGGCAATCCTAAGCTAGCAAGCTTCATAGACCATGGACTCAGCTTTTTAAACATCAAGATCTATTGCTTATGAACTTCAAGACTTTTTGAAACTACTAAGCTAAAATCGATGATCTAGAGTAAATGCGCTTTGGTTCTTTCTTGAAAATATGAAATGCAAGCTAAATGTGACTCAATCCTAAACAAAGTGCAATGCAATCCTAGGTGCAAAACCCAAATGGAAACAGTTTTCTTTTTGTATTTTCTGAAAATTTTCTTGATTTTTTTGGTTTTTTCAAAACTTAATTATTAACATTGCAATGCATGGAACTCGATAAAACAAAACAATAAACAACATCAGTCCAAAGGTGGCTCCTCCCCCAAACTTAAACAACACAGTCCCTGTGTGTGTGAGTTCAGAAGAAGAGACCGAAAATAAGAGAAATGAAAACTAAATGCACAATTAGAAGGTGAAAGATGGTACCTCATATCAAGTGGTAAAAGGGATCAAACTCCTTCTGAGAGTTGTATTTTGGGGACTCGTTATTAGAGTCATAAGGAGGAGGTGAATCAATAGGGTGTCTCTCACGCTGCTCATAAGCTGAGGCTCTAGATGGAGTTGGTGCTTCGTTACCAGTTGCAACATCTTTGCCTTTGTCTCGGTTCTCGGTTCCTCTTGTTCGAGCCATCCTACAACACATAATTGCATGGAAAATTCGGTTTAAACTTGAACCTAACTTGACAAATAAACACCTAATGATATAATTCATTTGAATTCCATCAATTAAGATCATGATCATATCAACAAGGTGAATCATTCATCAAGTCTCAATTTCATCAATTTCAACCAAACTCAAACTAGATTGATTCGAGTCATTTGAATTTCCAAGCAAAGGTTTATGAAATATATCTCAATTCAGTCCTAATCAATGCTAAGTTACCAATATTGAACAAAGACTATCAATTTCATTTCTAGAATCGAATTCCTCAAAATTAAGTTCAATTTTCGTCACTCTATTCGAAGCAAACCTGAAATGTTCAAAATTTTCAAAATTTGGCATGAATCACTCAAATTAAGAACATCCAACCATGGGTAATCACTAACAATCACTAAACAAAGCATAATCAACCATTAGAAACACATATCAACAATTATTCAAGCATGAATCAAGAATTTCTCCTCAATGAATAGCGTTCTAGAATTGGGAAATTGAGTGGATTACTTTGGTTACGGAGAGTTGTAATGAGTATAGACGCATTAATCCGGAAAAATGATTTTAAGACTTTGAATGATTGAAATCGGTTGAGTTTTGAATATTTTGAATTTTTTTAGGGATATTTGAGAGAGAAAATCGAGCGAGCCGAGAAGAAGAAGTGAGAAATGATTGAAAATCCGGTTTTGGAAAAAATTTAGTGGGCAAACCTGAGGAGCACACCGGTCACTCCACCGGTGTAGGTGACCGGTGTTGCTCGGCAGATGGCGTCGGGTGAAGAGCACCGGTGTGTTGCTCGGTGTGTGTGACCGGTGGAGTTCTCTTGGTTGGCCCAGAGGAGAATTAAATTGGTTGGTACACCGGTGCACTTGACCGGTGTAGTCCTCTGAGACCCTCCTCGTTCACTATGAATTCACCTAAGTCCTAGCATCGATCCTTGCTTCGCACCGGCTTCGATACTAGTGGTTTTGGCAAAAAACATAACCTGCATATCTAAATAAACCTGCAAAGATCATCAAGCATGGAAAACGAGATCCAAAAACACCAAGTCTAAACAAAATAAAACGAAAAATGCAAAACTAAAAATGATATATACAAGGATAGTCATGGGATTTCCTCCCAAGTGAGCTTGTTTAAAGTCTCTAGCTTGACTTTCTTTCACATTAATCAAGGTGGTTTATAGCCATTCTCAAACTTGGTAACTTCTCATGAACCTCTTCAATGATCTTGAGGTTAGCAACATTATGAGCTTCAAGATTCCCAATTGTTTGCATCATGCTCTCTTGAGCTCACCCAAATCTTCATCTAAACTAGTCTTACCATAGCTAGTCTTTTCTTCAACCTTGGTTCCAAAAGCTTGGTCATCAATGTTGGCTTTCTTTCTAACCGACTTGGAGGAATAACTTCGGGCATGCCTGCTACCTATATGAACCTTGATGATTTCCTGATCGTCCTGTTCCCATTTCAGATTACTCTCAGGTAGAGCCTTATCAACATGACCTGCTTTCATCATCTCTACCTTATGTACAGTCAAGCCTCCTTTGAGACTAGTCTTACCATTGCTAGCCTTTGTCTTAACCGTGGTTCTAACATGCTTATTTTTAGCTGACTCCTTCAAGTGCTCATCTGGTGGATCATGTATAAGCTCCGTAGACAATGCTTGGGCATGTGTACTTTCTATATCTCACCGTGTTGGTGAAATAACTCTCATTCCGACTACCACCTAGATCTCACTTGATGATTCCTTCCTTGAATTTGAATGTCGCCCAAACTGTTGCTAGGAACTTCCTACCCAAAAGAAGTTGGTCCTTAGGTTGGTTTTCCATTTCCACCACCACAAAGTCGGTTAGAACCTCTACATCCTCTATTCTCACTGAGAGATTACTCAGCATACCCACTAGCTTACACACAGACTTATCTGTGAGTGACATGATGTTTACACTAGCACCTAGATCGCACAAGCAATTCTTAAACTTAAAAGAGCCTAGGGTGCAAGATATAGTAAAACTCCCTGGATCGTTGTATTTGCTTGGCCCATATGTGATCGGAGGGGCGATGTTGAGTTTCTCAGCATTAGGTGCCTTTTCTTTCTCTAGCCTTCTGTCAGTCAGAATGCTCACCCCCCATACCTTGTTTCTCATTGTCCTCGATGAGAAGATTTGTAGAGATGCAGTTGACGTACTCTTGGGTGGTGGGATCCTCATTGTTGGGTAGTTGTGTGTTTCTTTGAAGAGCGCTCTAGTTGGGTCACTTTGTTGTTCACGTGTTCTTGGTGTGGCCTCAGTTTGGCATTTGATTGTCTAGAACCGTCAGATGGGAGGCCATGCTTTCAATCTTTGTGTTGAGATTAATGTAAATACCATCAATCTTGGCCTGGATTTACTGCTTGAACATGCTGAAATTGAGTGTATTTTTGTTCTGACCTTCCAAGAGTTGCCTCAACATGTTGTTAATTTGGTCTCTTATAACAGGTGAGTGAGGGTCAGCGACCTGAGCTTGGGGTTGGTGGCTGAAACGTGAACTGGAGAATCCAGAAGGATCGTTGAATTGGTCTTGAGGCATAGTTAGGTAGTAGCCATGTTGAATTGTCATGGGATATGGGGTTTGGTAGTGAAACCCTTGTTGAATATCTTGGTGTCTCCCAAAGATGGCCAAACGATCAAGATTTGCATGAAGCAAAGCTATCCAATTCATGATTATTCACAAGTGTACTTGAAGAGTCAAAACAGAGAGAGTAGAGAGATTAGTAAAGGAAGTAAAAGACTTAGTCCCAAACAAATTCAAAGTCCTAATAGCAAATTTAAATCTCGAATCGGCAACGACGCCAATTGATAAGTAGGGATTTTACCATGGTTTAGTAAATCTACTTTTCAATGTAGTATAGTTGAGGGTTTAGAATGTCGAACAAATTCAGGTGAATCACGTACTAGGACTATGAAGAATTCATCTAGTCTAAGTCGAATAGGAATTTGTTTGTCACTAACAATCCTAATTAAGCAATTTAAGTAAAATAAAGCATAACACAAAAGTCAACCAAAAAGTCAACGAGACCGAAGAAATGGAATTCAATAATTAAAGCAAGCATATGAACTAGGACAATCGAAATGGACAGTCAATTGATTTACTAATGATGTTCAATTTCACAATTTAGTTTGTCTTATGTCGAAGAATATCAATCCTAGGCTAGTTCACTCTCGTGATAAAAACCATATTCCTAATCACGCAACCACAAAATCTCTTGGCTAACTACATAATTAAGAAGCAATAGTTGCAATTCTATACAACAATCTACCAACCCTAACACAATCTCTTGGAAAGGATCAATAAACAACACAAATATTTGCTTGGGGAATTTCATCGAACACCTTTCGGGCATGAAATTCTCTAGGTTCATAGATAAGGTGATCAATCAAATCTAAGCATTAAGATCAATAACTAGGAAGAAGACGTTCTATTCATTCCTAAAAATCAAAAGCAATCAATCAACAACTATAATCTACCCTAATCCATAGGCTATAAAGACCGCTCACACATCATGTCTAGAACACTTTGATAGTTTCTAGACATGATTTGGGAGAGAAGATAAAATAGGGAGATGAAATCAAAGTAAGAAATTCAATAGATTAACCAAGAAATCTCAATACAAAAACATAAAAAGAAAAGTAAGAAACTAGAGAGAAAACTAGATAGAAAACAAAGAAAAAAACATAAAGAAAAGCTTAAGAGAAGGTTAAGAGCCCCCATATGGTTTTAGTTATTGGCTCCCTTAAATAGTGAATCAATTTACAACTTAAAAAGGAAATACTTTTTGGCTCCGGAATAAGTACAACGGTCAAGTGCACCGGTCACTACACCGGTGTGGGTGTGCACCGGTCGGGGCTGTGTCCCTGCGTCTGGCCGGTGCAACTCTCCTGCTCAGACCCGAGGCACTGCACCGGACAAGTGCACCGGTGTGTGCAGCGTTGTGCTTCCTCTGGACACCGGTCTGTGCACTGGTGTGCTTGCCCAGGGTAACTCCTCTGTCTTCTTTTGGTGACTTACACCGGTCAAGTGCACCGGTGTGTGCACCGGTGTGGATGCTCTGGGTTTTCTGGTCAACTCTAAAAATATTGACTTTTCTGCACTTTTGCTTCTTTTGCACCCTTTTGATGCGTTTTTCGGTTTAAGCTCGATTCTTCACCTGAAATGCAAGATGCAACGCAATGCAACCTAAAAGACTCTAAATACAACATAAAACTAATGAAACACGAATGAAAACCGAGTGTTAAAACCGATAAAATACACACACATCACCACCGTTTCCCAATAATATTGAAAGAACAGAGCCGACACTCCATTATGACCGAGAACACTTGATGACTTAACCGCAAAGACTATTCTTTGATCTCTTCCCTTGTGATTGATTTAATCAATTCCTCGTTTATTTCCTTGACCACTGGAGGACTGAATCCTTGAAAAATTCCATGAAGTTACCAAAGATAGTCGATGAGAATATATGCTTAAAATAATCCACCGCCACATTGCGCCTCTGCGCTTTCCAAAGATTTCCTATGTCAGCTTGCTTGTTTTTATCTCCCTTTTGCAACCACTGCTATCTGTTTTTTTTTACTTCCAATATAGTTCTTCTTTGTATTCTTCAGTTAAATCCTTTTTAAGCCTCTTGATTCTAACAATATATGGCCATAATTCAGATTGCTCATTTTCTAGACTTTGCTGACATTTCCCAACCTTTCATGCGAATTAAGCTTAATATTCTTCTTCCACTAGGGCTGATCTAGGGTGGTTCCATGTTGGGATAGTAGTTTCCTTAACAAGAAGCTTAAAGAGAAAACGTTTATCGAAGCGAAAGTTACCTCGATAATTTTGTGAAGACTATACAAGCTAATCAATATTGGGTGATGATCAGATCCCCTTTTTACCGGAAAGCATAGGTTTGCCACTTGACATTGTTTTGCCCATTCCAAGTTTTTGAAACATCTATCTAACCTGGATTGGACTCAATGATCATATCTTATGCCTCCCTAAGTGTATCCATCACCCAAACTTGTCAGTTCTTTCATGAAACATAAATTGATCATTTGTGCAAAGGCTTCATAAGACTTTTATGCACTACAAGAAAACAGAAAATTAGCGATTATGATGTGCGACTCTGTCCGTAGTCACATAAATGAACGACTCTGTTGCGACTCATGAGATAATTTTGTGCGATTACTGACAAAAAGTTGTAATGAAGTCCTAAAAGAGCAACCACGGCTGTGGAGTCGCAGTTATGTGACTACTTTGGCGACGGTATGTCATGAGTCGCTCAATTTGCCACTAATGTAAGACTATTTTACGAAATCGCACTTATGTAGTCGCAGATGGAGTCGCAAATGTCTGTAGTCGCTCAGTAGTCGCTTTTTGCGACTAATAAGCCACTACAGTCAAGGGTGGTAGCGTAGTCACAAAATGGTTGCAAAACTAGTTGAAACATTTTAAATTCGGAAGGGTAGGTGTATCAAACATTTGCCACTCCTTTGGAGTCGCACTAGTAGTCACACTTTTTGGCTATATATGCCCTCCATGAGCTCCATAATTTACAATAGTAAAGAAAGTGAGTAAAAAAAAGTTAGGGCAAATCCTTGGAATTCGAGAGAGTGAATGTACCAAAGAATCGATGAGGCGACAAATAACATTGCCGCCGGCTTTTAAAAGCAGTACTTATGTGGACGATCATTGACTTTCCAGCATATGGTATGCTCTCGGGATGGACGATCCTTGATAGATTATCGTGTCCAATATGCATGGATGATACAAAGGCATTTCAATTGTCAAATGGAAAGAAGACGTGTTGGTTAGATTTTCACCGACGATATCTTCCTCTAGGTCATCCATTACAGAAGAATAAAACAATTTTTTTGAAAGGGAAACAAGCTTTGGATGTTTATCCACATGAATCTCTGACTGGTTTGCAAGTTTATTACGAGCGAATTATATAAGTCAATCCGCGGAAAACATCTGAATGGGGTGGGAGCGGTCACGAGGTAAAGAAGGTGGGATATGATAAGACGCATAATTGGCACAAGGAAATCATATTTTGGGAGTTGACATACTGGAAGGACTTAAATCTACGACATAATTTGAATATCATGCATATAGAGAATAATTTCTTTGATAACATCTTGCACACCGTGATGAATGATGACAAATCAAAAGACACAAAGAAATCGAGAATGGATTTGGCCCAATTTTGTTCAAGGAAAGAGTTGCATCTATATTCTCGTGAAAGAGCTCATATTCTCATCTTCCGATTTTCCGTAGTTGCCAAGGAACGATTATTGGAATGTGTAAAAAATAAGGTTAGATTCCTGGATGGATATGCGTCAGACCGAGCTACTTGTGTAGATATGGACGGATGGAAGTTTTCGGGAATGAATAGTCATGATTTTCATGTATTTATGGAGGTTGCTTCCGTTCTTTTTTTGCGGAACTCTTTCCTTGAAACGTATAGCTTGCTTTATCTAGTACGTACATTTCATATTATAAAATGAGCTTGGATGTGTAAAGTAGTATATATACTCATCTATGAATGTATAACTGAGTAGGCATTGGAAGCTTTTTCCTAGACTTGTGTTCAAGATCTCTGCAACAAAATCGGATGCAAATTAAGAAGGAAAACATAGTCATAATTTTATGCAATTTCGAGAATATCTTTTCGCCGGGCTTTTTTTATGTAACAGAGCATCTCCCCGTACGTCTTCCATATGAAGCCAAACTTGGTGGGCATGTACAGTACATGTCGATGTATCCATTCGAGAGGTTTTTTAAGAAATTGAAAAGCAAGGCAAAAATCAAAAGATATGCAGCTGGATATATCGTGGAATCGTATGTGAATGACGAAATTTCTTATTTTTTATGAGCAATACTTTGCCGCAAATATACAAACAAAATCAAGGTAAATTTGATAACATATATAATTTGTTGTAAAACATATGTAAATCTTATTTTAAATTTGTGAATTCATTATGTATATATAGGTTAACTAGATTTGACGAAGGTGAAACCCTTGTTTATCCTGTTGGTGATTTACGAGATATATTCAGACTCGTAGGACGTGGGAGTGGAAGATGTAAGGAGATATGGTTCTCTGAAAGAGATTACCATTGAACACACACACATATGTTTTGCGTAATGGTGATTACTTTCGGCAACTTGAGAGGTATTTGTGTTGTTCTGAATACTATATAAGATATAAAATTTTAAAATTGATCATTTTCTTGTATATATATATATATATACATATATATAGACTATTCGAAGCTCATATTCGTTTCACATTTCCGACTCTAACCAAAGATGGAGTTTCTACGAAAAGAGACGCAAAATTTCCTACGTGGGTTAGAGAATACGTAAGTATACATGCAAGTAGTAAACCCATAATATATATATATTGTTTCTTGTAATGATCTGATATATATGTATTATAAATTAATATGCCAAATAACAGGTGCTTAGTAGAAATGGGACAAACGAGCAGTTTCCAATATGCGTTCATGAGTTAGTTCAAGGTCCCATGAATGAGGCAATGATGTGGCCCATATATTATATGAGAGGGTATGCGTTCCATACACGAAGTTGAGGACATCGAAGGAAAACATATAACTACAAAATACGTGTGAAAGGAGAAAATTATGCAGATGCATTTGTTGAAGCAGATTTTTATGGGAACATAACAAATATCATGCAATTACAGTACGCATGATTGGTGAACTTGAAGATCACACTTTTTAAATGTGAGTGGCATGACCCCACATACGGTAAAGGAACGAGAAAGAGCAACAATGGCGTTATAGACGTTCTTGCATCCGAAAAATATTACAAATATGAGCCTTTTATTTTGGGTACTTATTATTTACTTTAATCATATTTT
The DNA here is from genome assembly GCA_900406315.1 of Biscutella laevigata subsp. laevigata. Taxonomy (NCBI): domain Eukaryota; kingdom Viridiplantae; phylum Streptophyta; class Magnoliopsida; order Brassicales; family Brassicaceae; genus Biscutella; species Biscutella laevigata. Next base: position 9,451 of record OVAU01001303.1, read on the forward strand.
ACGGAATAATTCATTTTTACTTAATAAATTTACGTATATTGGAGCTTTTCAAGGCGATCCGGTTTGCTATGTACCATACTCGTGCGCGAAACAACCGAAGCAATCATGGCTCAATGTTATAAAAGTCAATCCGTGTGGAAATATTTTTGGAGCATATAAAGATATACAACTACCTACTCTTTTGCAACAGCAAACCGATGTTGATGTCGAAATAAATACGATTGAAGAGGTTGTCGTGGATAATTTATCAGATATCTCAGGAGGAAGAGATGATACTAATTTAAGAGTTGAAGATGGGGAACCAGATGATGAATTTCTTTGTAATTTATCGACTTCTGATGATGATGAGGAAAATGATGAAGAATAAAATGATGTTGTAAATCTTCTCAATTAGACTTAATATAATATTGTTTCTATTTTAATATATTTCTAATATTATGTGTAGTTATAAATGGAACCAATTAATAAGTTATAAACCGAACCAATTATAAACCTTATAGAACAATATTTGTATACATATATCGAATGTGTTACTATGGCTCACCGGTTCTTACCCAAAATTTAGGTCATTCCCTTCCCGATAGCCCATCGTTCGAATCCGGCCACGAGGTTTATTTTTCTTATTTATGGAGTCGCTCCATCGTCGCATTAGAGCGACTCCTGAGTGACCCCATAAAATTCACCCGGATCGGTGACATGTCATACAACGGTTGCACAAGCAGTCACTCAAGAGTGACGCCGGAGCGACCACTCGTGGTTTAGGCAAACCCTAATAGGGTAACACAACCCTAAACCCTGAATAGTCACATTACAGTCGCTCTTTTGCGACTACAGTGCGACTATTTGTTTCATTATTTGTTACTCTCACTATTTCTTTAAATTGCAATTGCTCCAAGTACTATATAAACAATTTGATATCATAAAACCATTACTAAACTTCAATTATCTACTTTTGAAAAAAAATAAGAGTATCGTTACTGTTAAATAAGTACAACATAGGCATTACACTTAACATGAAACCTTATTGATTTGAGTTGATCATAATTTGTTTTAATATTTATTTCCTACGAATTACATGGCTAGTTTATAAATTTGAACATAAAGACTTATCTGTGTTTTTTTAATATGGACAACGGTTTAAAAAAATAATTAACCCGAAGAAATTGTAAAGATTAAAGAAATACCTTATAGGATAACTTTTGTAGAAATACATCGAATATGTTACTATGGCTTATTGGTTCTTACCCGATACTTAGGTCATTCCTTCCCAATAGCCCATGGTTCGAATCTGGCCACAACTTTATTTTTTCGTATTTTTGGAGTCACTCCATTGTCGCATAAGAGCGACGCCTGAGCGACTCTGTAAGCTTCACCCGGATCGGTAACAAGTCATACAACAGAGGCAGTCACTCTATAGCAATGCCGAAATGACTACGTAAGCTTCACCCGGATCGGTGACATGTCATACAATAGAGGCAATCGCTCTGTAGTCACTTTATAGCGACGCCGGAGCGACTACGGTCATATTCAAAGAATTGATGGTTTCAATATAAACTTGTAAAAGGTTCTGAATTTACTGGAGTCGCAACGGAGTCCCTCTTTGGCGAATTCAGAGCAACCCCAATGAATTTGAAACTTTCATTTTTACCGCATAAACGTTACGAAAACTTTGGTAGTCGCTTCGTAGTGGCCAAAGGAGGACTCCAGAAGACTCCCTAAGGTTTTTGAAGTTTGCAACTGCAAAGCAACGTTACTCGCAGTCGCTCTTTCTAAATCATCTTCTCCTTCGAGACTCTTCTCCTTCGCCATTTTCACGCAAATTTCTTTTAAAAAACTCGCAAATCCTCTGCAATAAACTCAAATCCATGTCTGGAAAGAGGGGAAGTAGTGGCAAGAGTCGGCTAGGAGGACGTGGCTCACCAGAGAAGTCATCAAATTCGACGAGGTTGGAGTCGGGATTCACGTGGACTCCAAATCCGGTCCCGTCGTAGGATAACGAGACTGACGCTTCTCCGGATAACGAGACCGACGCTTCTCCGGTGAGGTCGCGAGCTATGGTGCAGACCCAACACTTCCTTGCCCCGCCAATGAGCCAGTTTCTGTTCCCGGCGGTTCAACCGATGGCTGGGATGCATCTGTGGCCGGGATCATCCCCGGAGTTGCAGTTCTCGGCCCCGCAGTTCTCTCCCCAACCGGAGCAGGTACCTCCAGCGGTCGCTCCGCCTGCTGTCCTGGTGCCTGAGCCCGCTATCCCGTTAGATGCTCTACTTTGGATGGAGGGCCGAGAAAATTGAAGATTCTCAATCCGGCGCCGATCGAAAACACATTTCAGTAATTTTTTTTAATATTATAATTTTTAGAATTATTATAGAATTTTAGAATGATTTTAGAAATTTTAGAATGATGTTACAATTCTTAGAATCATTCTAGAATTTTTAGAATGATTTTAGAAATTTTAGAATTATTTTAGAATATCAGAATGATTTTAGAATTTTAGAATATTTTATAAATTTAAGAATGAATTTAGAATTTTTAGAATGAATTTAGAATTTTTAGAATGATTTTACATATTTTTAATATGATTTTACGTATTTTTAATATGATTTTACGTATTTTAAATAAATATGAAGGTTCCATCGTTACGAATGCTTTCGAGTTCGTGCTATCACAACAATCTTAAAGGAAAAATTCGACGGTCCATATTACAGTTGGACCGTTGTTTCTCCAGATGTCCAGAACCACTACTTCAACCAATTTGCGGTAAGTATAATCTTTTAAATACAATTAATTATTTATGAAATTTATTTTTACGGTTTCTAACATAAATTTTGTGACTTGTAGCAACGCTTTACATGATACAACTGTCCTTACAGATCGAACACTCTTGATGATTAAAGTCGCCTACGACCGCCAAGAAAGGGAGGTCACGACGCGTGCTCCGTCAAAACCTGTGGGCAAACAACGTGAAACTTGTCACATCTCTTAAAGAAAAATAATATATGGTATGTAGTCGAGAGAGATTCAGAGAAATAGAGGAAAATGTCAAAAAATTCGCAATGGGATTCTGAGTACGGTCGTGTACGGCTACGCCGGCCGTACGAAGAAAATGGGGATGAAGTTACACGATCAAATCGCCTCAGAACTTTATGAAACTTGGTGAGTGTCTTCTCTGGGTCAAATGAGGAAATGTAGTCAAGAGAGATGTGGTGGAAGAGGTGATTAGGTCGGTGGAGTCGTTTGAGGTCATGGCGTACCGACGTCTTCTCGTTTCTTCGGCATGATCGACTCCAAATGTGGTGAATCTGTGCAAGATTCAATCTTTGCAAGATTCAATCTTTGTCCAAATGGTGAGGAATAGTCGAAAGAAACTCCATGAACAAGGAGCTTAAGCTGATGGAAAGTGATGAGGATGAAAGTTGATAACCGTAGATGAAATGAAGTTGTCGAGAAGGGGAAAGGTGGGATTTTCGGACGGTGGATTGAAAATGACCACCAAGACCGTGGAGAAACTTGGATACACCTTAGAAGCCTAAGATATGACACACCTAGGGTTCTTGAGATATTACACACTCAAGAAGGAGCTAACAAAGGAGTAAAGTCTCGTTTTTGATTAAAATGCTAGCCAAAGAGAAGTGAATCTTTACACTTAGCTTAAATACTCCAAAACAAAGTGAAACCCTAAACCAAGGCTCAAAACATGGATTATAACTAATTAAGGCTAAGATTAAACTTAAAAAGTAACATTTTAAAAGATAGAATCAAGGCTCCTCCAACGGTAATAAGTTAAAGATGCCTTGATGCGGTCTTAAGTGAGGTCTAGTACAATGAGCCTCATTAAACCTTTGTGAGTAAACCCACTGGGAAAAACCTCACCGACGAAAGAGTACCCCATAATACCTCAAGATCCGAATTAGTCACTTGAAGATGAGATGAGGAAGTTGTATAGCATCGACTCTTCCTCCTTCTTCAAGTGATGGCAATGAATCTTCAAGTCCTCCATAGCCCTCATCATATCATTTGCAAGTCTTCTAGCTTTGGCACGAGTGTTAGGTCCGGTTGGCACTTGGAGTGAAGTCTCCTCTTGTTCAGTCTCAAGCTCTTTGCTACTCAATCTTATATTATCCCCTCCTTCTTCAAAAGGATTTGACCTCAAATTCGTGGGATCTACACCAAAAGAGATCAAGTCACTAGTGTTGAAGCTTGAGCTAATATTGAACTTACCTTGAAGATCTAATTGATAAGCATTGTCATAGATATACTTTGTGATTTGGAAGGGTTCATCTATCTGTGGCTTGAGCTTTGATTCTCTTTCTTCCAGGAACCAATCCTTTCTCAAATGAATCCACACCCAATCTTCTTCTTTGAATGCTTGTGCTTTGCGTCCCTTGTTGGCTTGTCTTGCATAATACTCGGTCTTAGACTCTATGTTGGCCTTGGCTTATTCATGTAGAGCTTGCACTTGCTCGGCCTTCTTCTTTCCGCCTATACTTATGCTTTCACTTAATGGCAAAGGGGTTAAATCCAAAGGGGTGAGTGGAACATAGCCATAAACAATTTCAAATGGACAATACTTAGTAGTTGAATGCTTAGCTATGTTATAAGCAAATTCCGCATGAGGCAAAAATCTTCCCAAGATTTCAAGTTCTTTTTAATCAAAGCTCTAAGAAGCATAGCCATAGTTCTATTCACAACTTCGGTTTGTCCATCCGTTTGAGGATGATAAGTAGTAGAAAATAGCAATTTAGTACCAATTCTACTCCAAAGTGTTCTAAAAAAATGACTCAAGAACTTGGTGTCTCTATCTGAAACAATAGCCTTAGGCATGCCATGCAATTTCACTACTTTCCTAAAAACAAGTTTGCAATGTAAGATGCATTATCCGTTTTATGACAAGGTATGAAATGAGCCATTTTAAAAAATCTATCAACAACCACGAAAATGGAATCATGACCATATCTAGTCTTAGGCAAACCAAGGACAAAATCCATAGACACATCATGCCAATGTTGAGATGCAATTGGGAGAGGAGTATACAAACCGAAAAGCTGAGATTTAGCCTTAGCTTGCTTGCATTTTAGGCATTGTGGACAAAGCTTCTCCACGTCCCTCTTCAAGTGTGGTCAAAAGAAATGGTCTTGAGCTACCTTTAATGTCTTATTCACTCCAAAGTGTCCCATAAGTCCGCCACTATGAGCTTCCCTAATCAACAACTCTTGAATAGATCCATTAGGTACACACAATCGGTTCTTAAAGAACAAATAACCATCAAGAATGTAACAGTGATCCAAGGCATGAGATAGACATTCAACATAGACATTCTTGAAGTCACAATCATCAGCATATAAACCTTTTAGTTGTTCAAAGCCTAGAAGTCTAGCATTCAAACTATAAAGAAGAGTGTACCTCCTTGATAATGCGTCGGCTACCACATTATATTTACCTTGTTCGTAAGAAATGACATAAGGAAAGGTTTCTATGAACTCTACCCATCTTACATGCCTTTTGTTGAGCTTTTGTTGGCTCTTGAGATGTTTGAGCGATTCATGATCAGTGTGGATCACAAACTCCTTAGGCCAAAGATAGTGTTGCCAAATCTTTAAAGCCCGAACCAAAACATACAATTCCTTGTCATATGTGGGATAATTGAGAGTAGCTCCTCCAAGATTTTCACTAAAGAAGGCTATGGGCTTCTTCTCTTGCATGAGCACAACTCCAATCCCAAATCCAGAGGCATCACACTCAATTTTAAAAGTCTTGTCGAAATCCGACAACATAAGCAAAGGGGGCATTAGTGAGCTTTTCCTTCAAGGCTTGAAATGCCTTCTCTTGAGCTTCTTCCCACTTGAATCCTACGGATTTCTTGATAAACTCAGTGAGAGGGGTGGCTAGAGTGCTAAAATCCCTCACAAATCTTCTATAGAAGCCGACCAACCCATGAAA
>OVAU01001304.1:0-15389 GCA_900406315.1 Biscutella laevigata subsp. laevigata
GATAATGTTTTAAAGTGAAAGAGAACATATAAGTGTCCTAGTGACATTTGCTTTAGAAAGGTGTCCCACAGTAGAAATATTTCTAGATGTAATGGTCTAAAAGTGATCTTCGTAANACTACAGTGGAAATATTTCTAGATGTAATGGTCTAAAAGTGATCTTCGTAAATATTTTGGTGACTAGTGGGAATCAAACCTGAAAAGGAAGAAAGAGAAGAATTTAAAAGAAAAACTTAACCAGCCGACAAAAAAAAACTTAACCATCTGAATACTACTTAAAGATTTACAATTTCACTCAAAACAATAATCAAATTTAAAAACCATAGTAAAATATAATCATTTTATATGATTACGTTATTATTGTGTAGATTTATGATTTTCAAATTATTTTGATCTAAATCAGTAAAAATATGTTGTCACAATATTATCCAATATGGTTTTGGTGTTAATACAAAATTATGAGGTTTTATAAAACATCTCAAAATTTTATGTGTTATTTATAAATTTGACGTTTCACAAAATCTCATATTTTTGTGGTATGTAACAAATCTATATAATTTATTTAAATAAAAATTCTAGCGTTTTAAAAAATCTCTCTAGTTTTATAGAATATTATCCAAAATTCAGTCTATTTTCTCAAAATACATAATTCTATCATTTTATAAATTTTATCAATTCTTGGATTATCATCCACCAAATTAGAATAATCTTCCAAAATATAATTAAAACGTTTTACAAAATATATGAGTTTTGTGTACTATTATTCATCAAAGTAAAATAATTTTAAAAGGTTATAACGTCTTACAAAATCTCTCAAGTTCTTTTCCAAAAAAAAATTTCAGCGTTTTAAAAAAAATCAGTTTATAAAGATTGTTATCTTCCAAACTAGCAAAATTTCATATAATACAAAATTCATTTTTTTCTATAAATTTTCTCAAAATTTATGGATTATTACTCACCAATTTAGAATTTCTCAAAATACAACATTCATGTGCTTTACAAAATTTCTCTGATTTTGTAAACTATTAACTACCAAATAAATATAATTTCTCAAATACAAAATCTTGTGTTCTATAAAATCTCTCAGTTTTGGTAAATTATTATCCAATAAATGAGAATGATATAAAATACAAAAATATACTGTTTTACAAAATCTATCATATTTAATGGATTATTATCTAGCAGATCACCAGAATTTTTAAAAATACAAAATGCTCTCGTTTTATAAAATCTTTTAGGTTTTTGTATAATATTATATAACAAATAAACACATTTTCTAAAACACAAAATTTTGGCGTTTTCGTCAGTTTTTGTTGGATTACATAATCCAAATTATGGATACAAGAATGTGAGACTTTATATAATCAGAAATGTGTTTTTTAAGAAGTTGTTCCCAAGGGTTACAAGGCAGATGCATTGATTATATCAAAGTTAGATTACAAAAGATGCCTAATTCAACATCTCAAGAGGGATCTTAAGACCAACAACCTGTCCAACAACAGAGAACCATGACACCAAGTATAACTCAATTGGCACCTGATAATGACATCCAGAAGAGTTGTTGCTTTGGGAAAGCAGCTTTATCCATTCTTCAGTTCCACATGGATGTAGCTTAACCCATGGTCTGTTCAAATACGGATGCTCCTGCAAGTTGAACACCAAACAACCTCAAAAGATATTTCAAAAGGTCATTGAAAGTATTGATTTTGAGAGAATACCTCTTGTGTTATAAACATCCACTTAGATTTCACCAAACGACTAACAGAGCATGAAGGCAGATCTTTTTTAATGGCATCTAAAGAAAGAGGTTGTCCACCTAAGTGGCAACAAAGAAGATTTTGTAACCAAACAAAAGAACTAACCACAAGGTTGCAGGGGACTTGTGACATACCACAGCAATATCCTCGAAAATATAGCACAGGAACTCTGTAAGATGCACTGTAAACTATATGGAAATCATAGTAGTGTGCTTCATTTTCTAGGGTTTTTGGACCTAGAAGCAAAATCAATCTCAGATATTCCAGAATTCTGCTTCAAAAAATTGTTGATGTTAACAAGTTATTTAAAGGTTATCTACCAAAATCGTGTGGTCAACTGATTCTTCTGTTACATTTAGAGATTCCTAATTACTACCATTGTTGGAGCAAATCAGATTACAAAAAGCGAGAAATGGCATGTAGTTTATGAGTTTTCTTGTGTTTGTTTGACCTACGTTCAGTTTATGTGTTAAACATCATGTAGTTTTTTTGCTTCTTACACCACAAACACAAACATCATGTAGTTTACAAACTCAAACGAAAANGTTTTTGGACCTAGAAGCAAAATCAATCTCAGATATTCCAGAATTCTGCTTCAAAAAATTGTTGATGTTAACAAGTTATTTAAAGGTTGGGCCGGCAGTTGATAAACGAAAAAAGATTTTTCTCTCTCCTTTGCTACAGTAAAAGGCGATCCAAAGTGCGATTTTGAGATCTAGATCAAATTTTTTTGGCGATCTCCTTGGATCCCTCCGGGAGCCGTGCGATCTCCTTGTTTTCCTATGGGGGATCAAGGCAGCAGCTGTAGGGCTATGGCCTCCACCATGGCCTCCGAAAGCTCTCTTCTTTCCTCAACTTCACCTCTCGCCCAGCTCGCTGCCGTATCTGTCACTGCTCCCCTACAGCCACCTGAGGCAACACTCGAGCAGGGGGTCCCCTCCTCTGCAAATCCCAAAGTTCTTTGGTCCGCTATCGCTGACGATACGGAAACAAATGCTCAAACGCCCGTGTTCACTGTTACTGGAGAGACGGCTCGTGTCTCCATTCCAGAAGCTATTACGAAAGAAGCCACCCCTCTATGGACAGAGTATCTCGTCGGACACTTTGTTGGAGATGCTCCGCACATAGGCAAAGTGCATGCCACGGTTAACAGAATATGGAACAACCCTGAAAAATCTCTTAAGATCGATGCTCAATTCATCTCCCCAGATACGGTTCTCTTCTGCATCGGATCAGCTGAGATGCGTGCGCGCATCACACGACGGAAGTATTGGCACATATCAGACGTTCTGCTCATCGTGCAGGATTGGACTCCCTCACGGGCCAAGACAAAGCCAAACCTAACCTCCATGCCCCTTTGGGTCGATTTACATAATGTTCCTGATAATCTATTTTCTGACAAAGGCTTACTCTTTCTGGCAGGAATTGTAGGCAAAGCACAACGTCTCCACCCCAACACGCTACGTTGTCGGCGCCTAGACGTTGCTCGAGTGCTTGTTCTTATAGACCTGGACAGACCTTTGGTTACGACAGTCATAGCCGATGAGAACATCAAGATTAGGATCTCATATCCCTGGCTCCCACCGAAATGCTCTGGTTGCTCGCAGTNCACCTGATTAAGGATTGCAAGAAGAAAGACGCTCCTCCAACGGCTAATACTATCATCACTCCAACCGTTGCTGACACAGTTGTTCATGCAGCGGCAGACCTGCAAACGGCCACGCTCACAGCAGACTCTGATCGTGATCTCCCTTCCTCTCCGGCTTTTAAACGAGCCATGGATGGAAATAATGCAGAAAACCTCCCATCACCAGCTCAGGCTATCTCCCCAGTATCAGCAGAGAACAAAGCAGCAAATTCTAAGCCGCAACAAGAACAAGAACTCCAGCAGGCAGTAAACGAGATTGTTTCTCCGCCTCAGCCTCTGATCAATGATACAGTAACACAGCCTGAAGAATGGCATACGGTTTCAGGAAGATCCCCACGATCCACATCTCCCCGCAAGCTTGCAAACAACTCCACATCGGTTGCGCCGTCTAGGTTCCAAGTGCTACTGAATATGGAGGATGACCAGTCCGCTGGAAATTCTAGCACTGATACAGAGGAAGGCGAAATTACAGAACCGGAGGTGGACCTGCATCCCAAGCCGAAACCCACAGCTGTTTATCAGAGGAGTGGCAAAAACAAGAACAAGCAGATAGTCACGCGTAATGAGCAAATGGCTATGGAAAGCACAGCCAAAGCCGGGAAAGATGGGAAAAAGCAAGGCCGTGAACCTACAGGTTCCCGAAGAAGAACAAAATCTCAGGAAAACCATGATGAAACCAAATCCAGGAACACAGGTCACGCAAACAACAACAAAAATAAGGCCTCCCAACGGGGGCTATAATGATTTATGGCTTCTCTCTTTGCTTGGAACACTAGGGGTTTCAACAAGAAGCGTAAGCAGGATATCGTAAAAGATTTGTTAAGTCGTAATGCTATGGTTTTTGGGTGTCTGATTGAAACTCGGGTCCAACAGTTCCGCATGGATTCCATCCTTAAGAACATCGCTCCCGGCTGGAAATCTGAACATAACTACGACCACCACCATCTTGGTAAAATCTGGATTGTTTGGAAGGCAGAGCACACGATCACGGTCGTCATGAAAACGGACCAAGTGATAGCAGTGAAGCTGGGTTTGGACTCCGACTTAGTGATTCTGGTGGTTTGTATCTATGCCTCCAACATTATGATGGATCGTGCTACTCTCTGGTCAGATCTCGTTCGGCTAACTCACAGTCATGGCTCCCTCCCTTCAATCTACTTAGGTGACTTTAACGAGCTCCTCTCAGCAGCTGATCACTCCTCTGGAATCATTCCCCCCGCAAGGCTGCAAGGTGCAATGGCTTTTCAGAACTGTGTCCGCGACTGTGGGATTTTTGATATTACCTCAACAGGTCAACACTATACTTGGACGAACAACAATGTTACCAACCCTATTGCTGAGAAGATCGATAGAGCCTTGATAAACCAGATTTGGCTGTCTACGCTTCCCCACTCCCATGTCAGATTCGCAGCAACTGGTGCTTCTGATCACGTTTGCGCCCACATCACGCTTTTTAATGCTCAGCAAGATGTCTCCACCACCCGCAAGCCATTTAAATACTTCAATTTCTGGGCTCAGGATCCAGCTTTTCTTGATACGGTAGAACAGTCTTGGCACATCACTCCTCCACTTTACCACTCCCGCCTGGCTTTATGCTTCTTTCACAAAAAGCTGAAGTACCTCAAAAAGCTGCTGCGCCAACTTAACCGGACGGCTTACAGCGACCTAACCAAGCAAACTCAAGAAGCTTTGATGATCCTCCGAGGAAACCAGGCATCGGCTCTCTCGGATCCGAGTACTCGGAATTTTCAGGCTGTTAAAACTGCAACTGCGGAATGGAACAGACTAGCCACGATTGAGGAGCAGTTCTACTACCAGAAATCGAGAGTCACTTGGATTCAGCTTGGCGACAAGAACACAACCTATTTCCACAACATGACTAAAAATCGCAATGCAAGGAATGCTATTCGCAGCATTGAGGATACTAATGGTTGTGTTACAGTGGACCAGGACAAGATGAAAGAAATCGCGGAGAATCATTTCAGCGCTTTCATGCAGCATAGGCCTTCCCACTTCACGACGCCCGCAGTGGACACGCTAAGATCACTCACAGATTATCGTTGCCCAGACTATCTTGCAGACATGTTGATTGCTGATATTACTGCAGAGGAAATTACTCGGGTTGTCTTCTCCATGCCTCGCAACAAAGCGCCAGGGCCTGATGGCTATCCGGTGGAGTTCTACACTGCAGCTTGGTCGGTTATCGGAGCTGATTTCATTACCGCTATCCAGTCCTTCTTCCTGTTTGGTCACATGCCAAGAGGGGTCAACTCCACGCTGCTGGCGCTCATTCCTAAGGGGAACTCACAAGCCACAATTCGAGATTATCGGCCAATTTCTTGCCTTAACATTCCTTATAAAGTCATTTCTAAATTGCTTGCTAACAGACTAAAATTGTGTTTACCAGGTGCAATAGAGTTGAATCAGAGCGCATTCATCAAAGATCGACTGCTGCTGGAGAACGTCCTGTTAGCTACCGAGCTTGTAAAGGACTACCACAACCAATCAGGCACATCTCGTACGACAATCAAGTTGGACATCTCCAAAGCATTCGATACTCTCGAGTGGACGTTCATTACGGCAACGCTCAAAGCGATGGACATCCCAGACCAATTCACAAATTGGATTTATAAGTGTATCTCGACGGCCATGTTTTCAACAGTTATCAACGGAGAGCTTGCGGGTTATTTTCCAAGTAACCGTGGAATAAGACAGGGATGTTCCCTCTCCCCGTACCTCTATGTTATTGCCAATAATATTTTGTCCAAAATGTTAAATCATAGCTGTGCTCAAGGACGTTTTGGTTTCCATCCCTACTGTAGGGACTTAGCCATAACACACTTGAGTTTTGCTGATGACATCTTAGTTTTTACAGATGGAGACTCGTCCTCTCTAACTGGCATATTGCAGGTTACCGATCAGTTTGCTGCGCTCTCTGGACTGCACATAAACAAGGCAAAATCGTCGATATTTGTGGGAGGGAGGCCTACGGACCTCATTGATTTGGGCCAGTCTCTAGAGTTCGCCATAGAAACACTTCCCATTCGATACCTCGGTCTGCCTCTGACAACCAAGACTATGAAGGCCCAGGATTTCGAGCCTCTCATCGATCATATTAGGACGAAGCTACTCTCTTGGACAACAAGGACTCTTTCTTATGCAGGGCGCTTGCAGCTGATCAAATCAGTCATAATGAGCATCGCTAATTTCTGGCTTTCTGCTTTTCAGCTTCCCACTGCTTGTATTAAAAAAATTGAAGCCTTATGTGCTAATTTTCTTTGGTCAGGTACCCCTACAAATCACAGCAGATCGAAGCTAAGATGGCAAGACGTATGCTTACCATACAAGGAAGGAGGTCTGGGCATCCGCAGCCTCCAAGACACAGCAAAGATGTTTGCTCTCTCACTGATCTGGCGACTCACTTCGGCTCAGCTTTCTCTTTGGGTTTCCTGGACCAAACAACATCTGCTAAGACAACATACTTTTTGGGAGGCGAGAATAGCGCAAAGCAAAGGCTCCTGGATCTGGAGGCGACTGTTGCAGCTTCGAGGAACAGCCCAACGTTTCTTGCGGATAAAATTAGGCTCAGGACAATCAACCAGATTTTGGACTGACATTTGGACAGCTCATGGCACATTATTGGAGGCCTTAGGAGCTGGCGCTATCACAGCTCTAGGTGTACCACGAAATGCTTCAGTTTCCAGCGTCATCACAAACAATGCCTGGAACTTCCGAAGAATCCGCGACCCCGCTCTTTCAGCTGTAATTACCAGTATCACGAGCATGTCACCTCCTTCGGTTGATGGTCCGATTGATAGACCACAATGGAATCATGGCAATGGGGTTTTCAAGAACACTTTCCGCTCTAGCACCACGTGGGACCAATTACGAAACAAGAGACCTCCCGTGTCTTGGTCGGGCACGGTCTGGTTTAAGCAACAGATTCCTCGCTATTCCCTCATAGTCTGGCTAGCCTATATGGACCGCCTGTCTACGGGTAGCAGGATGCGTGGTTGGGGCATAGACCAGGCGTGCACGTTCTGTAACGCCTCAGACGAGTCGAGAGACCATTTGTTTTTCGGATGTCCCTTCTCGAGCAATGTCTGGCAGACCCTATGTGGACATATCGTGCCTCGCACTATCTCCACATCTTGGTCTGCCATAACAGATCACATTATTACGGGCTTTGTTTCTATTGTTGAGAGGGTCTTGACGAAGATGGCTTTCCAGTCAACGGTGTACTATTTGTGGAAGGAGCGTAACGACAGAATACATGGCTCAACCCCAAAGACGCAGAACACGATCACCAACATGCTCAAAAGTCAGATGACAATTCGAATTCAGGCGCTGCCATATCACTACCCTCACCGGCTTCATCAGCTGGAACATCGTTGGAATACTCATTAACCTGTTTAGTGTGTTTGTTTTTCATCTGTGCAGAATCCATTCCTGTGAACAATTCTTCGTACTCTTTTTCCTTGTCCTAGTTTTGTCCCAATTGGGTTTTCTAGGCAAGGTTTTAACGAGGCGAGGATTTGTTCACACACCTTTGGAATTAGGATTCTTATAGGCTTTGGTCGGTTGTTCTTAATCTCTTTCTACATGCCTTAGCTTTCAAACTCTACCGACTGTAGTTCCTCTTTTTTTGTTGATCAATAAATTTAACATTTCAACAAAAAAAAAAAAAAAAAANAAAATCGTGTGGTCAACTGATTCTTCTGTTACATTTAGAGATTCCTCCTCTGGACTTTCCTACACAGAGATAATGTTGAGAAACAAAAAAAAACCAAAGCTACACAGCTAAGAATTGTGATTCTACCTCGAGTGAACTGGGAATAAAGATCTTCTCGAGGGATAAGTAACCTTCCTCCTGCTAAGAACATAGCAAGATGAAGGAATCTAAAAACAGTATTGTGAACAGGTTGGATTAATGTTCATCGACGTTAACCTTATTTGAAACAAGCAGAGTTGGATTGACCAGAGGAATCCATGACCATAGAGGGAATGATTGGTTATGTCTTTTCTATTTATCGGCAAAAGCTGAAGCAGCGAAATAGAAACCCTCGACAGTGAGTTTACTACCATTGTTGGAGCAAATCAGATTACAAAAAGCAAGAAATGGCATGTAGTTTATGACTTTTCTTGTGTTTGTTTGACCTACGTTCAGTTTATGTGTTAAACATCATGTAGTTTTTTTGCTTCTTACACCACAAACACAAAGATCATGTAGTTTACAAACTCAAACGAAAAGCTAAGAGTGACAAACCTACTTTGGTAGACTTAAAGAAAAGATGAACTAAGCAACGATGCTCTTTGTGAACAAGAGGCCACAGATAAGAAACACAACGTATAAGCTAAAATCCATAAGCATTGCGTCCATTATCTTCTTCATCATCATCACCATCTCCAAAGCATTGCTCACTTGGTCCACAATACCCTGCTCGTTCATCACTGTCCCCGAGTTCTCTAGCCTTGAGGATGATGAGGAAGTATTTCCATGATTGCTCAGAAGAACGCGTCCAAGCACAATTGTGACATCGGTCAAGAGAAGCAAGAAAACAGGCTTGAAGCTTACAATGTTGCCTATGGCAGAGAATCCGAGATGATGTAATATGACGAAGAGTGCAATCACAAGAGATAAGAACATCCGTTCGTATTCTGAAGCTTCAATGGCGGCTTTGATGTGCTTTGGAGTGATGGTGTTCACAAAACTAACCAAAGGAGTAAATGCTTGAGAAGCACCTAAATCTACCACTGATGGGTTTTGAGCACTTGATGTTGCACNGGAGTAAATGCTTGAGAAGCACCTAAATCTACCACTGATGGGGTTCGAGCACTAGATGTTGCAGGAGACTGTTGTACTGTTGTCTCTCCAGATAATGAAGCCGAAGCTCCAGATAATGAAGCAGAAGCTCCAGATAATGAAGCAGAAGCTCCAGATAATGAAGCAGAAGCTTCCGCTAATGAAGCAGAGAGTTCCGTCAATGTTTCAGTATACTTACGAGGTTGAACCGATTCTGGTCTGCTCTGAGGGATGATATGGTCTGAGTTATCAAGCATTGAAGCATCAGAGATGTTTTCGAGCTGACTTGTAAAAGCTGCAATGTCACCAACCAGGATCATCAAAACCAATACGTTATGAGATTGGAATCAACAACATATAAATGATGCTAACATCTAGACATGCTTTTCCACGAAACTAATGACATTCTATCAAGACTCTTGTTCAGAAATCAGAATATACCATCTTAAGAAATCTAGATACATTTCAGATGCTGTGTCTCCTTTTCTTTACCAATCTAGTTAACGATCCTGAACCCTATTTCACTCTGTAACCAAATACTATAAAATCTGAGTGATTAGAGAGGCCAATTTGATTACTCCCTATGCTTCTACCCAATACAGTAAGTGAAAATCGATTGACAAAAATCTTTCAGCAAGTAGCTCAAATTTAATTGCATGACTTAGCTAATCATCAACCAAAATGCTTCCGATATGAAATCATAAACGCGAAAAGCAAGAAGCAATCAAATATACACACAGCCAAAATGGAAATCGAACTTCAGTACGAACAATTCAACGATGATTATTCCATATATATAGAGAGAGAGAAAGAGTACCGGTTCCTCGAGCGGTTCGTATCTGATCACGAGGAGGAATTGTATCCGGTAAGGATTCGTCAGTTCGGAGATCAGACTGGGAAAAGGAAGTAGAATCGGAAGGAGGTGGAGGTGGAACGCCGTTGACCTGACCAGTGATAAAAGCCAAACGATCGGATCCTCTTTCTAAGATCTTCCGCCTCCTGGATTCTCTGCTGTTCGACGCCATTTCCACCGGAATTTTTCTACTCTTCGGAGCGGAGAAGGAAAGGAAACTAATTTGCGCCGTGAAATCGTAATCAACTCGGTCCCTTTAAAACGCGAATTTGATATCACTAATTTCGAAACACAAAACGCAATACGGAGTTTGTCGCGTTTGGAGTAATGGGCTTAACGGGNCCATTTCCACCGGAATTTTTCTACTCTTCGGAGCGGAGAAGGAAAGGAAACTAATTTGCGTCGGGGCAAAATAAAAACGCCGTGAAATCGTAATCAACTCGGTCCCTTTAAAACGCGAATTTGATATCACTAATTTTGAAACACAAAACGCAATACGGAGTTTGTCGCGTTTGGAGTAATGGGCTTAACGGGCTTAATCGAACCAATAGAAAACAAGAGAGTTGACTTTTTTTATTTGGTCACAAAAGCGCGATTAACAACAAGAGAGCGTTGGCTTCACGCGACCACCACACCACGAGATTCCCTTCCTTTAAATACAAAATCGCCCACAGTTTTTTCATAAATCCTCAGAGAGAGAGAGATGCAATCGTTGCAGGAGAAGGCATCGCTGTGGAGTGGCGTGGATCAAGCTGACGCATTCGCCATCGACGAATCCAATCTCTTTGAGAAGCTTGGTCTTCAGAGTTTCATCAACTTATCTACCAATTTCTACACCAGGTTCCAATTCCTCTCTGGATCATTAAATCCCCCATAACCATCACTAAAATATAGTTGAAACTGTGAATTCTTAGTATTCTGAATCTGTGTCTGCGCTGTTCAAATGAGAAATTGAGTGATCTTGTGTTCTGATTTTGGGCAAATTCTTGTACTTGAGCATGTGTTCTTATCTGATTTCTTGTTTGAAATGGAGAGTAGGGTATATGATGACGAAGAAGAATGGTTTCGATCCATATTTTCTGACTCGAAGAAAGAAGATGCAATTCAAAACCAGTATGAGTTCTTCGTCCAACGTATGGGAGGTCCTCCTCTGTATTCTCAAAGGAAAGGTTAGTTTCTTCTTTCCCTCTACATTTGGAATTCCTCTCCCTTACTTGATTGATTCTATGGTTTATATGCTTCACTGAGAGAGAAACTGTACGTTGACTCATTTTGATGTTCACTTAGCCATTGACATTTGAGAATAGATATTTGCATTAACATGAGTTGGTTTTAACTAAATATGACTTTGCATCTCTCAGACTCTTGCTTACTTTTGTGGCTGTTCTTTCTTTGTAGGTCATCCTGCTTTGATTGGACGTCACCGCCCATTTCCAGTGACACATGAAGCTGCAGAGAGATGGCTACAGCACATGCAAAATGCTTTGGATGATTCGGTTGATATCGACCAGGACTCAAAGATCAAAATGATGAATTTCTTCAGGTACATCAATCTTCTTCACATAGTCAAAAAAGTCTTATTCAGCAGCCAAATCAGACGTAGTAAGCTTAAACNCAATCTTCTTCACATAGTCAAAAAAGTCTTATTCAGCAGCCAGTAGTAAGCTTAAAACTCTCAGAATTGTGCTGNCTCTCAGAATTGTGCTGATATGCGATGTGATATATTTGATTTTACTGCTTTTGCTCTGTTTCAGGCACACCGCGTTCTTCCTAGTGGCTGGAAACGAGATGCAGAATCAGAACAAGAACCAACAAGTTGCGTGTAAACACGCAGCAAATAAACCAGCAGAAGAAGAATAATTAACGATAGATTCTTGTTTTACTTTACTTTTCATCGAAGTAGACAGATTTGAGGAATAGCAATGCAAGAGGAAATTGGTATTTGGATGGTCTGACACATAATTTAAGATTCGAAGATCTTAGACTTGAAGTTTTACTTCTTCAATAAACGATATTCAGAATTCTGTAATCTTCCATATGGTGTTGTATTTCTAATAATCTTTTGAGGTTTTATATGTAANATAAATATCAATTTGAGACCTTATTTACCAAAAAAAAAAAAAAAAAAATTGAGACCTTCAATATCATTGCATTACTTGATGACAAAAAATTGTTTGCTCTATATACGAGATTCAAGAGTTCCTGTGGGTAAATTCGACAAAAAGAATTTAAATCGATTGCGAGAAACAAAATAAAATAAAAGAAATATAATGACAATGGACTCTTCCTCCTCCTATGGAAGGCCAAAACTGTTTTACGCCAGGTTCAAACTTCTCCTTCCTCTTTCAGCTATTCGCTTTGTCTGTGGCTTTCACCAGTGATAGTAATCTCCCCATTGATGATTTCCTCAAAAAGACTGTTACATTGAGCGAAGATGGCTGTAAGTTTCCAAATTCCCTAACAATGTCATCTTCACCTGTGTCTTGATTATTCTTATTGCAAACTAATGATTTCCTCTTTCTCGGTGAAAAAAGTGGTAAGCTTGGCGTTGGTTTGCTCCTTTAGTAAGATGAGAGCATATTTGAAGTTGGGTGATTCCAAAGGAGATGAGATTCCTGAAGATACTATCAAAGCTGTTGCTGATATATACTCTTCGAACCTCTTCAGCTCTCAAGATCTCCGAAGATGNGAGATGAGATTCCTGAAGATACTATCAAAGCTGTTGCTGATACTCTTCGAACCTCTTCAGCTCTCAAGATCTCCGAAGATGGGGAGTATTTTGTATTGGGTCTTATGAGCACATGATAGAATCATATATCTGTTCCGTTTCGAAGGTGTTTGCTGTGAAGAAAAATGGTAACTCTTGCGTACTAAATATAGGTGAATGGGTCAGTGTAGTGCGAATGATACTCTTTTCTAGCAGTAACGAAAGTGTTAGCTACATTGATACTTTGTTTTCTTTATATTCGTGCTCANTGGGGAGTATTTTGTATTGGGTCTTATGAGCACATGATAGAATCATATATCTGTTCCGTTTCGAAGGTGTTTGCTGTGAAGAAAAATTGTAACTCTTGCGTACTAAATATAGGTGAATGGGTCAGTGTAGTGCGAATGATACTCTTTTCTAGCAGTAACGAAAGTGTTAGCTACATTGATACTTTGTTTTCTTTATATTCTCGTGCTCAGTTTGTGGATATAGCTTTTATACGTTTAGTGAACGGCTTTAGCAATCATTCATGTTTTTAGATTTGCTTACACAGGGAAAAAGGGTTGGTAGGAGTACAGAATTGTTGAAGTTGGAAGAGTTGATTAAGGCAACTTAATGCTAGAACAGTAGCTGTTTGGCCTCTCCCATATGAGGTTAAAAGGGAAGACGTTGAATCCTTCTTCAGTCAGTATGGAAAGGTAACCCACTATACCTTGAACTATAAGCTCATTATTCAAATTTTGTTACAGTTAGACTAGTTTGTGATATACGTATGTGTTTTCCTTTTAGGTTAATAGTGTTAGAATGCCTCGTCATGTAGCAGAGACGAGGTCATTTTTTGGCCTTGCCTTGGTCGAGTTCCCTACAGAAGAGAATGCTAAAACTATTATGAAGGAGAATTTGGTCTTTGCTGGTCAGGAGTTGGAACTAAAACCAAAGTAACCCTACTTGGACATGAACTTGTTTTTTTGTCTGTTTCTAATTTAATAAAATCTATCCTATTGATTGCTTTGATGCCTAACTTAAAGATGATATTTTATATTCAGGAAAGAGTTTGATGAAGAAAGACTGAAGGATGAAGATAAATTTGCTAGTTACATTTCTCAAAAAGGTTCTACAAATCAGAAGAATGGTTCTGAACAAAAGAACAGTTCTGATTATGAGGCAAAGTAGGAGTTTTATTGTTCTTGTTAATTTTCTCAAGTCTTTTGTCACTATTAGTTTTCTTTAACTGATTATAGCTATTTTGTACTATCATAGTTTATCCAAAGGGTTTGATCATTTCATTCACTCTCAAGCGCTCAGATGAACCTGAAGCATCTCAGAAAGCCGTGCTGCAGCAGTATTAGCCAAAGAAGGTGGACTAGCCGTGAAGAACTTTGTCGCTGTACTAGAACCTGTTACTGGTATAAAAACTGAGTCATAACTTCCATCTTATCTTTATTGGATTGACATCAGTTCTTCTGGAGTTAAAGGGTTATTTTGTGGTTTCAGGGGAAGCTGAAAAGGAGTATTGGTCTCTCCTTTCGCAACAAAGATCGGTTTGACAAAAGTGGCCGCGGAGGAAGGTGAGTATATGTTTTGGTAGGCCTTTGGTTTATCCGAGTTTTCAATTCGGTTACCAAATTGAAACGATTAAAACTTCGATTTGATATCTTCATTTGAAACGATTAAAACTTCGATTGAGTTATGTTCGGTTATCCGTTAATTTAAGTATTAGAAAACTTAACGAAATTAACCAAATTTTCGGTTTAACCGGATAGTTTCGGGTAATTTAGTTAATTTCAAGTTAATAGTTCGTTCAAGTATTTTAGGTTAATTTTGGTAATTTAGTTAAATTTCAAAAAAAAATTGTTTAGTTTTCTATTAAGAAAACAAAAATAAATTTCGGTTTCACCGATCTGTTCGGCGAAACCAATCGAATCGAACTGATAACCGAATTAATTTAAATTTTTCATCTGATCAATTATTGATTGATAACCAAAACTAAACCAAAATCTAAAAATTCCGGTTCGGTTTTTAATGGCATGCCTATTAGTATGTATGTAGGGGAGGCAAAAGAGGAGGGAGATTCGGACGTAAGAGAGGATTGGTGTTGTTCCTCCTTCTCTTTTGGCTGAGTTTTTTTTTTTTTTTAGATCAGTAGTTTTGTTTTTGTTTTCTTAGAAAAATTTTAGCATTAGGAGCACTTCTGTTTTTTTTGTCTACTCTCCGTTTATTATTACACTTTTTTTCCCTGTTTTAGAGTTTTTTGTTTTAGTCGCCTAGAATTNTCAGTAGTTTTGTTTTTGTTTTCTTAGAAAAATTTTAGCATTAGGAGCACTTCTGTTTTTTTTGTCTACTCTCCGTTTATTATTACACATTTTTTCCCTGTTTTAGAGTTTTTTGTTTTAGTCGCCTAGAATCCTTCTTAAGCTCTTACTAGAATTGAGTCCGCATCATGTGTGGATATTTATTTTGAAATTAATACAAACATATTGACNTTAACAAAGTGTTTGAAATTAATGTGAATATATTAAATAAGACATAAGTAGTTAACATATTATATAATTGATACTAGTTTAAAAATAAAAACTTTTACTTAGGATTTATAAACTTAATTTGTGGGATTGAGAAAAAATT